>JAAMPI010000446.1:0-37576 GCA_013054445.1 Cudoniella acicularis
GAAAGTTGGGGGAGGAGGGGGGAAGGGGATGTTAGACGTAGAAGGGGGGATAGGTGGGATTTGAAGAGGATGTCTTCAAAGTTCCTAAAATCTAATAACACCCATAGCCACAAGCACTCCCAAAGTTTCATCCCTCCTCCCGAATCCCATCACATCTTTTCGAATAGAGGCGTCATAATGAAGGCTTCTGAATAGAGGCTCCCGAAGTGTATTAGATCGAACTCCTTCGAAAAGAGAAACCCAAACAGAGGCTCCTAAATCGGATTGCCTCTCTTTTAAAAATAAAGGATAAGATAGAAACAGTACCTATTACCGCTTTTCCTTTCCACTGCTTGAGTTTGTTTTACCATTACAATTTCAAAACCATATCTTGACACAACAACTGTCTCTTCATACCTAACACTAATCCCTTTCCCCCTCCCAGCCATCCTAAAAATCAGGAACTGGATTATTCATCTCCAAAATCACCGGGCCGGCCACAATAGTTTCATCGTTCACCTCCCTCTTTCCATCCACACTGCTACAAAGCACCACATAAACTTGCCCATTCAAAAACTGCGGAATTAGCACATAATACCACGGCTTCCCTATGACACTCCTGGCAACATCAACCAGCACCGGCTCCCCCACCGTCAAAAACGCCGCGAATAACCTCTCCCCCTTTTTCTTAGGCGTGTATCCTGGAGCAGAAAGGCGAATATATTGTTGTGTTTTCCAAGGCGGAGGCGTGAGGATATATAAAGGGGAGAAAGAGGTGAGAGGAAGTGTGGCGTTGGAGGGAGAAGGGGGACAGGAGGAAATGAAGGGTGAGAGGAGGGAGTATGTTTGGTTTGGGGTTAGGGGCGTGTCGAAGGTTTTTGGAGTTGGGGATTGTGAAATGGAGGCGCGGAGCCAGGCGTTGTGGCGGGATTGGACGGCGAGCATTGAGGAGAATTGCGTGATGTAGTCGTGATTTTCTTTTGTAAGAGAAAAATAATAATACCACCGGTTAGCTAGCTAACTTCGGTGTTTGGATAATATCATCCACCCAGTAGAGAAGATCAAGAAGAAAAGAAAAGAAAAAAGGAAACGAACCTAAAGAAGGAATAATGCCAATATATGCACTAACTCCCACCCCCTCAATCACAGCCGCAGTCCTCACAAAAGCATCCACATTCCTCCCTATGACCCCAAAATTATACACGCATTCCCCCACCGCCTGATCACCAAGCGCATCAGCTAAAAGACCTACATGAGCGCCTTCGTCGAAAGCCGTTTCCCGGAGGTAAGAGTAGAACGGATCGGGGAAGTGGGCGGCGATGAAATCGGCTTGTGTGAAGTTTGCGAGGGCTTGTTTGTAGAGCGCGTTTTCGAGGTGGGTTACTGTTAGGATGTAGTTGAGGAGTTGGACTGAGAGAAGGGGTTGGTGTGTTAGTGTGTTTGGCTGGTGGAGGGATGGGGGAAAGGAAAGGGGGAAATACCATCTGTGACTGCGAGGGACGTGATGGGGTTTTTTGCGGTGGCTAATGTGCTGAGAGCTAGTGTGGCGAGGGGTATGAGGCTCTTCATTGTGATGATCATGGCTGTCGGATTTCTTTGCAACGAGAATCTGGAAATGAGTGACCGTATAGAGACCGTGAAACAGACTGATACGGTAAGAAGCTGGTGAAGAGATAGACAGAAAAAAAAAAAGAAGAGAGAATCGGAACTGCAAGAAGGCTTTTATTGCTCTCCAAAGCTCCGCTGTGGAAGAACTCCTCATTCATCATTGAACAAGCCGAGGTGTTGTGATACTGTGGAACATTGGCGAGCACGAAGTAGCCCCTTTCGTGTAACATTTTGTGTCCGCTGATGCCACCATTTAATAAAAGTTGAAATCGTGCAGAAAATGGCAATCTTCTCCAGAATTGAAATTTCTTTGCTACCGAGAGTCGTACTTCATTGTCAACATACATCTGCGACGAAAGTCGTGACTCGTACGGGGAGGGTGCGAAGCTTGATATCCCGATTACGGTATTTCAAGTGTAAATGAACGTACAGTGCTCCCTGGAATTTTACTGTCTTTTAATCTTAAATTTCTGGGTAGTAGTCGTCTCGATGCTCGAAGCAAGAATAATAAAAGCCAGTATATTACTCAGCCCAACCTCGAGACGCCAATTGACGGAGGCAGAGTAAAGCTAGAATTAGAGAACAATATAAAAGCGCAGATCTGTCACGCCAATGTGATACGAGGCGCAAATCTCGGAACAGAACCCAATAACATCATCGCTGCGGTTTTGCCAACCCCTTCTTTCTCGTCATGTCGTACTGCATAGTCCGATTGTGTATTTTCGTCACCGAGATCGGCAAGGCTAATGTAACCTGTCTCTTCAGCTTTCTCGAGTTTTTCGTCGTGATGTGGAGGATTGGCTTGCGATGTTGTGGCGGTGTGATGTGTTAGAAGGGGTGACGGAAATAGCTGCCAAGATTTAAGGAGAAATTGCGATTAGTGATGCCGTTTCCTTCGCAGATCTAACTGGTGATTGGTGCTTTTTTGAAGTTGTGTTTTATTTGGAGTGTTCTTTGTGGTGGAATGTTGATGCGCAACTAAGTAAAACACTTTCCTAGAATTAAGACTACATTCGCGTTTGGGTGGGGTAGTGCTGCAAAATTTAGTGTGAAGTGCCCTGAATATTAGCGCTCGGCCACTAAACTATAGAGTGCAAGTCACTGTATTTTAGCGATGGTCACTGCTATCACAAAGCTGGGCAATTTGTCAGCAAGAGACTCGATTACTACACTTTTTTTTATAAGCTTCGAGGGCACTATAAGTTAGATTTAAATAACTTATACGAAGTCCAGGTCTTGCTCTATCTAATATTAAGCCTTTATAGTTATCTAGCTATTGTAGTACGAGCTTTGAAGCTGTTCGCCATGGCTCACGACGCTTCCAAGCTCGCCCTGCGGGGCTGTTGACTATGCTATGAGTCGTGGGTCACGTGATATCCCCGTAAGTCACGTGGACTACCCGTAGATCCTAAGCCTATAGAGCCTGTAGAGCCTAGAATTAATAGACATTACAGAAGTAATAATCCTCTTCTATATATACTCGTTTTTACCCTTCTCTCTCCTTCTCTCGTCTCTCTTCTTCTAACCTCTTCTCTGCCCGTAACCTCTGCTGATCTAGGCTCTCCTTGATTAACCTCTCCCTCTCTAGATCCTTCTTCTTTACNTGCNAATCACTNNATTCTATATAGGTAACCNGCCGGCNNTAAATCGAAAAGAGCTTNTCCTCGTCCTCGTACTTNTTACCNCNTCTCTCTNNCNACCTCTCCCNAAATCTCCTANTCTCTTNTACNATCTCTTTCCTTCTCTNCCTCCTCACCTTATCACGCTCNTCTTNCTCTCGAAGNNCTTNCTCTTCTNCTTGTGACGGCTTTCTATAATCCTCGACCGTAATCAGCCGGCCNTTCTTCCTTCTTCCTCCTTTCTCTGTCCTTCCTNCTTGTTCTTNCNAGATCTNGATNTGGTTTTNGAGCTNNTCTTNAGTAGGAGGGATCNGGGGATACTAATTTTCGCGGTTCGTCTGACAACGACAGACGGCTTTCGAATTCTTCCGGCAGAACTCGCACGTAAGGCATAGGGAGGTATCGCGAAGCTAGGTGCGATATATATCCTCAACCTCAAACACTAGTGCCAAACCACGTGACGGCTACTATGTCAGCCACCAGCTGTGAAACTAGCTATGAAACCAGAACCGTGACAGTTTCCAATATCCAATCCATGGGCGTGGGATCACCGTCGCCACCTGTCAACATCATGAACTTCCAGGTCACCCTTAAACCAACTTTATAACTACTATAGCTACTAAATCAGCTATAACTAAACTCAACCCCTAAGCTCTCTTTATTATCTTAACAATTAAGCAATACAGAATTTGAACACGAAGGCCACACAACATCAACCGACGGATCCACCTTCGCACTAGCCTGCGCACTCCCCAAAGTAACCTGCAAAATATCCGTGATACCCGGCAAAGCCGTGACGCCATCCCCCACCGACAAAACAGCTTGGAAGATCGTGTAAAGGCCAAGCGTCGTCTTCAACCTCATAGTTGCGGTCTTGCTGAGAATCTTGGTCATTACTGTGCCGGTTTGCGCGGAGGGGTACCAGACTTTGACGGTTGGGGCTGTGCTGGAAGTGTCGAGGGTGTTTAGGAGCTGGTTTTTGAGAGGGGATTGTTAGTTTGTGGTTTCTTGCGCTTTCTATCGTTAATGGGGGCTGGACAGGGGCGGGAGAGTCCTGGTTTTTTTTTAACTTACTGCTGCGCGCACGACGTACTGTTTATTTACGACAGTGTTTCCATTTGAGACTTGATTGCGGAAGCTCTGCGAGGGTAAGATGAATATTTTCTGGTTAATAGGTGCACTGTAAGATTTCTGAATGGTTATGTTGGCGATGTTCGCGTTGGTTAAAGTATCATGAAATGCGTAATTGCTAATGGTTCCAAACCCAATGTCGGTGTTGTTGACAACAGGGTATGGGGCTATGGTCGAAGTTAGTGATTAATGATCATGATAATAGAGGCCGCAAAGATGGATATACCTCCTTGTTGGCTGGTTTGTGGACCGATATCTTTTCCTCTGTCCGTTTCGTAGTAATATGAAGCTGTAGCAGGCATAGAGGAAGTGGAGTGCCCCGTTATTGTGCCTGAAAAAGTGACAGCTCCATCTGAAGTGAGGTCGAGATGGCTTTCGCGCAAGATCCATGGTCTTTGAAACAAGTTAGCATAGATATTCAAGGAATTCTAAGATATTTTTCAAGGGCTGAACTCTTAAATCAAACCGAAATAAAGGCAGAATATACATGCCTGGGAGTGATCGGGTCAGAAAGTACGGTTTCTCTAGGGACGGTATTTATCATCTTTCTCATAATACTGAAACAGTTATTTTCAAAAGATTTGGCATCCGACATGGCTGTTACAGTAACGTTGTCGTCCGAAGCGAATATTCGTAGATCCGATTGTGTAGATTTAGGCCCAACGACCAAGGGTCCTCCTTTTAAGCCAGTACCCTTTAAATATTCATTGACGCCAACATTGTCGAAAACGGCAGGGGTGCTATCGAACGAAGCTCGACCATCGGTACTGACCTGTTAGCATTCCCTGTTCAAGATATATACGTTCAAAAGCTTACCCAAAGGTTGGTTGATGAGAGCCATCGACTATACCCCAGATATATATTAGTATTACATCGATATTATACTGCAGATTGAAATAGAAGGAATTGGTAGGATTTACCAATGTCAGGGAAATTAGTGCGATGAACCCCGCCTAACGAGTGTCCACATGCTCTAGGATTCAGTCAGTTCTAAACTTCTACTTAAATTATTGATATATAATGAAACTCACACAGCTTGGATCATCTCACTCTGACTAAATCCTGCTTTTTCGAATGCAGCAGTTGCAACGGCCAAAGAATCGGATGGGCTAGGGACACCTGCATTCGAAGAATTAGCACTGTAAATCCGAGAGAAATGTAGAGGAGACAGGTGCTTCGGAGCTGTTTTGGCTCCAACGACATGATCACAAGTGGGCGTCAAGGCCTCCGATATAACAGCTCCAGGCTCTTAACTCTTACAAAGAAAATTAGAGGTCACCTGTAGGTCCCGGCCCAGTAGCATCTATCCGACCAACGCGGAGTGGTATACGTCGAGCTGTTGAATCACAAGTAGCTAGACTGTCAGACAATCCCTATCCCACATTAGACCACATGAAATTTGGTAAAGTAAAAGACTCACGATTCCAATCAGATCCGACATAGATAAATATACACTGGCAAATCGGGTAAACTGTTTTCGTTAGCTTGCGTATCTTCTACCTAGAGAATGACCAAATTACCCCGCCCAGTGTGTTATTAACAAAAATGCCTTTGTTCTCTGACCTGTCTGACTCAAAACCAATCGATGCATCAAGCCCTCTATAAGCTTATTAGTCCATATCAAAAAGTATGAAATGAAAAGTCTTCTGACCCTAGTCCTGGCCCCGCAACGTTGGCAGTTACCATATCATGGAAGACGATCCGTACCCATTCCGCCGAGTGTTGCTCGCCCCTTAAAGGATCATCGTGAAAATTGCTACTGCAAGGCGAAACAACAACTGAAAGGGCGTTCGGATCTAACAACTGTCGTTCCAATGCCTCCACTTTTTCACCTAGGGTGATGCCATTCGCGTCCACTAGACCAAGGTCCGCACTTTTTAGACCTTGGAATAACAAAAAGAAAATAAGCAAGATAGGGAACAGCATCTTAGCGAATGCTAGGCGCAGAGGTGAAATTTTCCCTGAGCAAGAAAGCAAATTCGAAGATTGTGTATGTCCACGCCGTGATCCGGATTTAAGGTGGGAGGGTACCGCTGAATATACTTAAGTCAGAAAATTCGTTGATGACAGTTCGTGGAAAGTAAGACGTATGATGTACCCGGCAATGCATCTACCATGTGATTCTACTATCTATTCTGTATATTAACCTTTTTCCCTCCTTGGGTTCGCTAAATCTCGGATATAAGGGGGGGAGAGGGGGGCTCAGCCGTATCATCGTCCGAGAAGAGCTTTTGAGGGATTCTTGGTAATGTTGCAACCTAGATATTCAGGGTTCTATCAGTATCACGAATTCCAGGCGGTGGCTGGAACAATTTGAACTATTAAATCTCCTACATATCTCTTCACGACTGTGCGAAGAGAAGCGAGACCCGAGAGAAAAGGAAACCGAGTGACTCCCTACTCCGGGAAGGTACCCCAGGAGTACTGTAGCTTGGGATGTATTGCGTACTATTCTGATATTTCTATGTGTGTAAAAATCCTTCGATGAATTTAGGCAACTCCGGAAGAAGTCCGAGCCTGCTGCAGTTCTGCCTACACAGCTACATTTGATGATTTGATATCGATCGGTAGATCGAATTTAGCCAAACTGTCGGTGTTGACCCTAATACTACCTAGTATCTTCACGCAACCCGAGCCGGATCTTCACCGCTCTCTAAACGACCTACATATTGCATCGGTAATCGGGAGGAGGGATACGCTGCATGGGGTGCCTTGGGCGTCTAGAGGCGGACAAGTCCGAGGATGACAAGTAAAGTTATGAAGAGCTGGCGCCTGTTCCTTTTATTTTTCTTCCCCCTAATTTTCCAGCTCTCACTATGGCCACCGAGCGTACAGAAAAAGTCTGAAAAACACCTCAAACCATCTCATGGTCCACTTTCGAGAATCAGAACAGGCTATGTGTAACGGAACTGGGTCTACTTAACTAAGATCTCTACCTCAGGTAAGCAGGAGGTCTGTCGGATTGGTAGTATAGAAGTGTGGGCGTTGCGATCTCACTGGTGGTTGCTAACTAGGAAGCTTAGCACGTTACAAGCAAGGATAATCAAAGTATGATATAAGATTGCTAAAGTAAGTTGAGCACGAAGCTCCTATCTAGTAAGGAAATCCCTCTGCTTATATGCCTCTACACTACGTTCTCCTCTTCCCCTGTGGCGATTACGGGTGGCACTACGATATGTAGCTACGACAAGACCGTCAAGTACGGGTCGGNCGNCGTCTTAAGTAACGCTAGTTCTACCGGTACCGTTTATATACCCGTACCCGAGAGTTCTCGCCTCTCTTTTACGCTGGCCGCCTCTTCTAGCAATATTGCGTAGATGCGTTTGCGGCCTATGAGGCTACGGCTCTTAATTGGATCCGTAAGAATCAAGACAAGCTCCGTGCGGACGTTTACGGAGGGTTGTAAGATAACTTAGTCGCTACGGACGTCGATCTTCGCGAGCTCGGCCGGAAGGTCGTCCTCCCGTCGAGCTTTACGGGTGGGGATCGCTTTATATAACAGCTCTTTCAAGACTCTATAGCTATCGTTCGCTATTTCGGAAAGCCGACCTTCTTTATCACCTTTACCGCGAATCCCTACTGGCCCGAGATTGTGAATAACCTCCTTCCGGGTTAGCAACCTACGGATCGGCTAGACCTGATCGCCCGTGTTTTTCGTCTTAAGGTTAAGGAGCTCTTTACGGACCTAAAGGGGGGGGTTCTCGGTCCGTATCAAGCCCACGTCTATACGATCGAGTACCAGAAGCGCGGCTTGCCACATATGTACCTTCTTCTATGGCTTACGCCGGCGGCACGGTTCCTGACGCCCGAGCGTATCGACGAGGTAATCTGTGTAGAGCTCCCCCCTGAATCGTAGGGCGACGACTTCCGTAAGATCGTTACGGGTCATATGACTCACGGGCCGTGTGGGGACGACTACTCTAAGGCTCCGTGTATAGCCCGTAGGTTCCCTACCAGTCTATTATGTTGTCAGAAGAACTTCCCTAAGGAGTTCTCGCCCGTGACGGTGGTATACGAAGACCGTTACCCTGAGTACCGCCGGCGCGACAACGGGGACACGTTTACGGTCCGTAAACCCGGCTTCCCGAACGAGACGGTCGTCCGTGATAACCGCTAGGTCGTTCCGTACAACCTATTCCTCTTACGGAAGTACTACTGTCACATGAACGTCGAGGTGTGCGCAACGGTATAGGCCGTAAAGTATATCTATAAGTATGTGTATAAGGGGTCGGACCGTACGACGGCCGTGGTGAGCTCTACGGACGATAAGATCACCCGTTACGTTTCCGGTCGATATATTGGCCCTACCGAGGCGTTCTAGCGTATCTTTAAGTTCCCGACACATCAGGAATGGCCGCCCGTAGAACACTTGCCGGTTCACTTACAAGGGCAGTATACGGTCTACTTTACGGACGATCTTACGGCCTCGTAGCTAGCGGAGAAGGCTAAAAGGACCCGTTCGAAGCTTATGGCCTTCTTTCTTTATAACGAGCAGTTTACGGACGGCCGTGAGTACGTCTACTCGGAGTTTCCGGCCCACTTTACGTGGAAACCTAAGACCTACACGTAGGAGAGACGTTAACGGTTAGAAGGCGTGACGATCGGCCGTATATATCACTATAATCCTGTTTCGGGTAAGCGATACTATCTACGGCTCCTTCTTACGACTGTCCGGGGTCTACGGTCCTTTGACGAGCTCTACTTCGCGGATGGCATCCGTTACCCTATATACTAAGCGGCCTATATTGCCCGTGGCCTAGCCGAAGACGATCACGAGTAGTATCACTGTTTTAACGAGGCGATTCTCTTTACTCTTAGGCGTGGTTTGCGGACGCTCTTTCTGACAGGCCTTCGCTAGCAGCTAATTACGGACCCCTTAAAGATCTAGAACCGCTATCGCGAGTCCTTCTACGATGATCTCCGGCACCGGCTCTCGATTACGCCCGTCTCCTTCCCCTTAGCTCTCGCTAACCTATACTACGATTACGGGCTATGGTTAATTGCTCAAGGCCTTACGGATCAGCAACGGTCCCTTACGGACGTCTCCCTGCCCGAAAACACCTTTAATTAGTCTAATATTAAGGAATCTATCGTCCGACAAGATAATCAAGCGATTAGTCGATAGATTGCGGACGATATACGGGGCCGGTTAAACGTCGATCAGGAAGCGTGCTTCTAGACGATTACGTAACGGGTTACGGACGATCTATAAACAGCCCACTTCTATCTCTAAGGTCCGGGGGGGACAGGGAAGACCTTCCTCTACCAGACGCTCTACTATTACTTCCGTAGCCAAGGGAAGAGGGTTCTCTACGTTGCCTCGACCGGGATTACGGCCCTCCTTCTACCTAACGGACAGACCTTATACTCGTAGTTTAAGATTCCTATTAACCTAAACGAGACGTTCGTAAGCTCGATTTTAAAGTCAAGTCTACTCGCGGCCGAGCTACGTAAGGTTGACCTGATTATCTAGGACGAGGTACCTATATAACACAAGTACTGTTTTAAGGTCGTCTACCGTCTCTTTGTCGACTTACGGTCCGTTTCGGACGAGCTTCTTTTCGGGGGGGTTCCGTTTCTTCTCGGAGGCGACTTTATTTAGATCTTACCGGTTATCCTTTAAGGCTTACGGGCCGAAATCGTAAAGGCATGCCTTTAACGGTCGTTCGTCTAGCCCCGACTTGATCGACTCTACTTACGGACGAATATACGGGTCCGTAACGCGACTAGTCCTTAAGATCAAGCCTTTATATAGTAGATCAGTAGCTTATCGTTTACCCCTAAGCTGTGTGGCCCGATCGAACTCCCCGTATATATTTTATAGACGCAAGACGTTCTCGACCTGATCCGTAAGATCTACCCCCCGGAAATACTCTCGCGGTCCGTAATAGATCTAACCACCTTTAAGGGTCGAGTTATCCTCTCTACTCTAAATCAGTCAGTTACGGAGCTAAATCATATTATCCTAAGCTCTTTCCCGGGTCCTTTATAGACGTTTTATTCGATCGACTCTACGGATCTAGACGAGGGGGGGGGTGTTAAGGAACTACCCGTAGAGCACTTATAAAGTATCGATCTACCTTCTCTCCCTCTATTAAAGCTAACGCTTAAAGTTAGTATGCCTATAATACTCTTACGGAACCTCTATCTAAAGGAGGGTCTATATAACGGGTCCCGTATAGTAATTACAAGCTTATAGAAGTACTATATCGAGGGTCGTTTAATAGGAGGAGACTTTAACGGGTAGTTACGGACGATCCCGCGAATTAGGCTTTCGTCCGGAGAAAAGGATCTAACGTTTACCTTAACTCGTAAACAGTTCCCGGTTCGTCTTTACTTTATAATAACGATAAACAAGTTATAAGGGCAATCGTTTAAAAAGGTAGGGGTTAATTTACGGACGCCGGTTTTCTCTTACGGTTAGTTCTATATTACGGTCTCGAGGGTGTCGTCCGTAGATAGCTTATATATACTTCTATTACCTGAGTCTAATAAGACTACTAATATAGTTTAGCCGGAAATACTATAAGATTTATCTTACGAGCGGTCTAAAGATCTATTAGGAGTTTACGGACGAGATTAGGTAAGTAGCGGCCTAGGTACTGATCTATAAGCGGCTCTAGACGCCTATAACGACCCGTAAGTTACGTTTTAACCTTTAATTATAGGGATAGTTGTTCCGTAAGTAATAGCTTTTTATTCCTAGCCTATAATTAATCATATACCCCTATCTAGGAGACCCTTAATAGGTTTTAAAACTCAGGGCTCGCCTCTACTAGGCCTCTCTCCTCTTCTTCCTCTTCCCCTCCTCCCCTCCTCCTCCTCCTCCTCCTCCTCTTCCTCTTCTTCTTCTCTCTCTCTCTCTCTCTCTCTCTCTCTCTTTATATATTCTTCTCTCTTATTAACGGACTCTAAAACCTTATATATACTAAGTAGGTTATTAATTTCAAAAGGTCAGCCCCCTACGCCCCCCCCAAGAAGAAGTTAAAGTTAAAGTTACTAGTGTTGTACTAAGCCTTAATTATTCCTAGATTCTCTCCTAGTAATCTATAGCTAATAAGTATAGATAAAGAGAGAGGGAAGAGGGGGGGGAGGGACTCGAAGGGAAGCGTATATAAGGAGAGTATGTATAAGAAAAGTATATATAATTNATTTTTNAAAAAAAATATATACCTCTTGAGGGGCTCTCACTGCCTCTAAAATCCTGGCTAACCTTTGCCAGTGCTTCGCTTCAGCAAGGGGATTTAACAGAAAATAAACAAGATAATATTTATAAATTTCTAAGTTACTTTACTAAAATATAACTTGAAATATTTATAGAAAAGGTATTATATTTTTTTTAAGTTTTAACTACATCTTAAAGAAAAACTTTAGAAGGAAATGTGCATACGCGGGATTTCTATTATATTTTATAGTAAAATCTGTATTAATTTATTATCGCTATAAAATTTCCTGGAATTCATATGAGATCTAGAATCGTTGTCGCACGCGACTTAATTACGTAAAAAGGCCACTTGAAGAATTGTTTTTACTTTGAAGTCAAGTGAGAACCGCTATCACTGGCAACTTAGTTAAGAAGGCTACTTAGAGTGTCTCTAGTGCCCCGAATCCATCTCCGAATCCAACTCTGATTGGCAAGTTCTGCTGCGAGAAGTTTTTGTACAATACGACTGGGCGTCATCTCTATTCGCTCCCAAGACCTTTTCCTGTTCTCCTTTCGTTTAAAATCCGGAGTACCTCGTCTAAGTCTAATCTATGTTTATCAGATTCTGTGCCGCGATAGCCCAGGACACTATATTTTGGTAGCTGTGGATGCTCGGTTCAACCGAATTCATCCGCATGGCCCTGTGGCGGCCATGGTTTATTAATAATATTATATTGATATCATAGCGGCAAGGTCCCATCTAGTAACCGCAAAACACCTTCTTCTTCCTCGTCTGTAGACAGCAGTGTTACCACTTGGATGTTAGGAAGTCGAAGGGGAATTCTGGGAACATTATTAAGAAGAACCACTATAAAAAGTCCCCCATCTCCCTGGCACTCAGTCAAAAACAGAGATTCTTCTCTTAGATTAATAATAATGAAACGAATTTTGCTACTATTCTCTGGTGAACTGAACTTAATAAAAAGCTCCAACGCCTCTAAGTCGCTAAAGACCATAGCGTCCTTTTTCTGGAGCGACGTATAGGCCTCCGTCATTCGCATTGGGTGGTTGATACGGGTCGTTGGGAATTCCAAAAGAACGCGAATACTGCTCAAGTGCAACGCCACGCGAGTCGAAGTTGACGGATAAGGCCGTTGGGATAGCCATCAATTGTTTCCTATACTAGTAGAAATCCTCAATATTCTGTTCTCGCGGCGAGGCGTTTGGATAAGTTTCTAGATAACGGCACTGGAAGAGAAGGGACCTTGGCTCGATTGTGGATTCCCAGATCTTGAGCTGTAATTCAGCTGGCAAGTTGGGAAAGAGGGTAAATTCATCGAAAAAGAACCTAAAGAAGACATCTTGGATTACTTCCGGGATTTCTTGTTCTATTCTCAGATATTCTGGTTGCTTGTGTAGTTGTTGTGTGAGAGCGGTGGATGTTAGTGTTGTTGTATTGACGAAGACTTGCGAGTTGCACTTTAGGCATGAGAATGAGTTACCCACTATATGTGATATCCGAAAGAGCATTGTTCCTGTTCTAAGACAAAGAAAAACATTGAACATTGGATTGCAGAACAGCTTCATATCCCTCCTGTTTAAAGACTTTGACAAAGTATGGAGGAAGGGGGAACAGACAAATAAACACTTCAAAAATTAAACAACTTTGAATTAAGCTATAGCATAATACTTCTACAAATCTGTTCTTAGCGAGACCTACTAACTGTTTTAATATTCTACTCGAGTTACTTATCATAAGTTCTATTTTTATTTTCAAGTATTTGGGTAACTTCTCGCTTAGACGCTAATTTACCGTGCTTTAGATACTAAAAAGATAAAGGCTTTTCAAATTTAACCACAAGACATACAATTATACTTTGTGAATAAGATTAACTGTTCGGGAAATTCTAAAGTAAAATTAAATAACATAAAATTACTAATTTGGGCTTAGTGGTGGTCTTGCATAGGACATGAAGAAATATCAGTTGGATTGGCACATGAGATCCTTTTTCTTTTAACAATTCAATTTGTATTGTTTCACTGTTGCTACAGTAATACTAATTTTCCTAGTAATTCACATGAGAATTACAGTTACTAGTGAGCTGAAAGGCCACTAAAAGAAGCCTTTGATGCTCCGAATGCATCTCGAATACCAACTCTGCCTGGACCTCTGGTCAGCTTTCTCCAGTTGGGAGATGCGATTCGGAGTCATTTCTATTTGTTTCCACGGCCTTTTAGTCATCCTTCTCTCCTTCAGAATCTGCCGTATGCCATTCAAATCTTTCTTGTACCTTAAACCTTTTTTGTTGCGGTAACTGAGGATACCGAACTTTGGTAGCGCTGGGATCCCGTTTTCAGGGTCGTAGCCCAGTGGTGGCGCTTTCCCCGGACTGAACGTCTCGTCAAAATGTCTCTGGGTTTCTTGACTTAATTGTTCAAGGACGACTTCTTCTGGCAGGAGCAGGCCCAGGCCTGTGACGAGAATTGTCACTTCCTGGATATTGGGTAGTCTAATTGCACAATCTGTCATTGCTATGGAAGGAAAGAATTATGGATAGTGGATTCTGTGGCTGGTAGCGTGAACATCAATGAGATTGCTGTTACCTGGGGTGAAGGCAAGGAAATGAGCCTTTTTCCTGTCCTCCTCGCTAGCCTTTTCAAGAAAGTGAAATAGATCGAATACGGTGCTGAAAATCAGAGTATCCTTTTCCGGGTTGAAGTATATTGGGCAGCCATCGAACCTGTGACGGGTGAAGGAAAGCGAATAATTCTTGAAGGCGACACCTCGAGAGTCAGAGTTGACAGAAAGAGTGATCGGGTTTGGAGGCTCTTTGATAGATCCATTAAACGGTCGTCGAGTGTCTATTGCACCATAAAATAAATAGGTTTCTGGGTCCTGTGCCGCCTCCCAGATTTCCAGTTGCAGCTCAGCCGGCAGGTTTGAGAAGAGCGTAAATGTATCAGGGGCAGACATCTTACCGGATTTTGACTCTGTTCGAGAGTTTCGCGAGTTCTTCGTCATTTTCTGGGAAAATTAGGATTCTCGTGCAAAGTCGATGGTGGATGGAAGCGGATATGGTTGTGTGGGCGAGGTAGTGCGAGAATAAATTTGGGAAGGAGAGTGAGCTGCCAGCTATATATGGTTGAATGCTTAATTGTTTTATTACAGGAACAGTTGAAATATGAGAAAGTCTATAGACTTGGAGTTACGAGTGAAGAACAATTTAATATTGCGTAACAGCGGAACTCACAGCGGCCGAGCAACCTATTCCCTTGTACCATCCCCTGAATGTCCTTCAGTGAGGAAGTGCCTCATCCCTCCGATTCCTCCCGGCTCCCTGCTCAGAGAAAAAGAATATAGTCCTAATTTGTTGAAGCTTGCAAGTGGGAAATGGGAAGAGTCGAACAGACAATACGTGAAGTTATACGAAAATACAAAGGCTTGAATCGGACACGCTATTCAATCACACGTGAATAAATTTGGCTTTTTGGGGAACGCTAATATGAAATTAAATAAATACGTGAAATAGTTCTATTTTAAATATTACTCTACTTGTCTCTGAAAATCAAGAGAGACTCACTTTCACTAACGAGTAGAAGTAGCCCAGTTGAGGAATTTTGCAATGCTCTGAGTCCAACTCCAAATTCGACCATGATTCTCTTCAGATTTGGGATTAGCTGACGCTGCTGAAGCAGATAACCGAGTTTTCTCCAAAACGCGACTCGGCGTTAGCTCTATCCGTTTCCAGGACCTCTGCCCAGTCGTTCTCTCATTGAGAATTTGAAATATCTCTTCCATATCTAATTTCCTCTGTCCCTTCCTTCTCTCTTCGCGAATCTCAAGTATCCTGCGGAGACTTAATTCAGGACCTTCACCTTCCGTACTGCGAAAGCTCACGATGCAGAAATTTGGTAACTGCTGTGGTTTCTCAACATCGTTGCCATATCTCTCCTCTCAATGTTAGGCTTGATTCGGGGCAGACTCATAATGGTTCTTGGCTTCATAATCCAGCTGTTCTAAAATTTCTTCATCAGGCTCGCCCGCAACGAGCAGGGAAACCTCTTGGATGCTAGGGAGCTTTATCGCAATGTCCATAAGGCATATAGAAACCTCATACTCGGTAATGGGATTCGTAGTATTAGTGGTATCTATTGGTAAATATTCTTTGTGCACTGCCAGGAATCGAACTTTGTCCCTATCCTCTTGCGAAGCAGTGAACAGAAAGTACTCGAGATCCAGGATAGAGCAAAAAACGAGGGTAACTTTGACGACTTTTGATAGGGAAGGAAACTGTCCAATATAGGCTCGTTTAATACGTCGAAGGAAGAGATAAAAGGAGGATTTACTTCGCGGTCAGTGGTGGCTTTAGCTTTCCTTTTTCTAAATTTCTAGGCGACCACATGAGCTGTCAGCCTCTTGGAAAATGGTTGGCGAGAGGCAATTTTGGTAACTTCGAAATGCAGCACTTGAGAAACCTTTCCTGCTTTTCCCCCACATTTAATCGTTTACTGTTTATTTTCGTCTCGAGTCATGCTGTGGACTTTGTAGACTTCAAAAGGAGGAGGTTGGGTTGGAAAGAGGTCGGAACGGAGAATATGTTGATCCGCAGCGGGCCTGGTTACCCCTTTTAGCATAATACCCGGCAAGGCTCTAAGTCCCGGCCATCTTCGAGAAGACTCAACCTCTATACCCCAGATTCCTTGGGCGCAACTGGTTTGCCCAAACCAAGAAAAACGGTTTCCGGAAGAACCTGCTGCTAGCTTTATTTCCATACTATTGGCAGGGCCTGTCAATTTTCCCGTCCGCCTTACCTGCACGATAGCTGCATTATGCAGTGTTGGTGACAGTACCATTCGTCAAGTCAGCTCAAACCACACACCCTATCCGACTCGAACAGATGTCCGTCGCTCGATCTATCACTTCAATAACCCTCCAAGCCTCACCCTCCCGGTGACTTTAGTGCCCAAAGCCCAAGGCGATCGGGTTCATCAGCTGGAATGGCAAATTCACAAGGTGACGGCAAAAGGAAGGTTAGGCGCCGGATATCGCGCAGCGAATGGGACGATAAGGAACTGCACAAATCGCGTGGCAAGGAGAGGGTCACACCTGAGCTAAATGCTTCTGAGGCTCGGCGACGCAGAATAGAAAGGCTCGAAAGGAGCACTTCTCCTCCTCGCAGACCGGCCGCGACCCCAAAGATGACCTCGGAATCTTATGCGACACTGCCGAGTCAGAATAGCTCATCGAGCCACAGGAGGAGGAAAGAGCACCGCCGAAGTCCAGAAGAAAGGTCGCACCGCAGACGAAGGCACTCGAGTTCGAGAGAAGACTCACCCTCGCCATACGTCTATGGAACCCCTTCGAGCAAATCGCAACCATCTCGCATAACTTTATCAGAAGTCAAGAGGCTGGGTTCAGAATATGACTCGACTGAGTCTGAAGACGAGGCTCCTATTCGATCAGAGAATATGCAGGAGCGCCCAAGGAAGAGGAAGATCAAGATAGTATATATCACCGAGGAAGACTATCAGTCAACGAAACACAAGGAGCGAACAAGGAAACGGGAAAAGCCTCCAAGGGAGAGTACTCGAGAAGATGGTTCCCCCCGGAAACCCAAAGCGCATCGTTCTCGTCGGAAATCTGTCGCTGAAACTCCACCAGTTTCCCCACCAAGGTCAGACTTGTGCTCAGACTGATTTTATAGCAACTAACATGGACATTATAGAAGCGCACCTATCAGAGATCCATCATCCGAAGCCCCAACGAGTCTTAGAAGGAGCAATACTACAAGCTCAACTGTACCTTCAGTGAAGCCATATGCGCCATCTTTAACCACTACAACTACAAACACAACTAGCAAAAGATCGAGCTTTTTGGGCAGCTTCTTTGGACCTTCTGTCCAGCAGCATCACGAACCTGAGAGACTGTGAGTCTACTCAACTTGTATAAATATCTATCACTAACTGTAATAGGGTCGAGTGCTTGACATGCCTGTCCGACGATATCCCAAGATCCAAATCGGCCAAGTTGAAATGTGGCCATCGTATGTGCCACTCGTGCTTACGGCGTATATTTAAGCTTTCAGTTACAGACCCCCAGCATATGCCTCCTAAATGCTGTACCGCCGATCATATACCTCTCAAACATGTTGAAAGACTTTTTGATATCAATTTTAAAAAACTTTGGAACCGGAAATTTCAAGAATATTCGACGAAGAATCGGATATATTGTCCAGCTCGTCGGTGTGGGGAGTGGATCAAGCCTGGAAATATTCATAAAGAAGATGGGAAAAAGTACGGCAAATGTGGCCGTTGTAAGACCAAGGTTTGTTGCCAGTGCAATGGCAAATGGCATGGTGCAAAAGATTGTCCAAAGGATGAGGAGACTAATAAACTCCTTGAAACTGCCAAGGAAGCAGGTTGGCAGCGTTGTTATAATTGTAGGACAATGGTTGAGTTGAAAGAAGGCTGTAATCATATGACTTGGTAAGTACAAACCTTTATCGTACGAGGTCGGTTCTAACATTTGCTAGTCGCTGTACAGCTGAGTTCTGTATGATATGCGGTCTCAAGTGGAAGTCCTGCAATTGCCCTTGGTTCAATTATGACGCAGTCGAGGCTGATCGTTTGAATCACATGCAAATTCCTGAGCCGGTCCATGATCATGAGGTGCCTCAAGGCCCCGGACGATTGCATCGACCCCGTCGACCGCGGCCAAATACTTATCATGAAGAGATCAATCAACGGCGCGCTCAGGAGCGGCTTGATGAAGAGATGGCTCGACGGCTACAAACAATCTCGATTGGAGATGATGATGATTACCAGGGAGGCATAGGAGATATTCACGGGATTGGTAATGGTGCAGGCCATTTCATGAACCAGGACTATATCAGAGCAGCCCATAATATCTTGACTGGAACGTTTGATCAAGCAACAGCAGCAGCAAACTACGTGATGGGCGTAGCGCAAGCCCGTGGAGGTCCACCGCCTCCTCCTCCAGGACCCCGAAGAATGGTGGAACGTTACCCATTGCCTTCACCACCGCTTCCCCCGCCTGCACCACTAGCAAGACCTGTATCTCCACCCCCAATGTTACGAAGGCACACAATGAGGGAACGTGCATATAATACTTCTCCCAGCACACGGCCATCCGAAAGAGTTGTGCCCAGACGAATGAGAACTGATTATGAGAGCGAAGCTGCCGTCCACGCTCCTCTTCCTAGAGCACCCGAAGTCCCGACCTCTCGATCCCCAGCCGTGCGATCCCCAACTTTCCCTCGAGCACCCAGGCCCTCCGTACTTGCGGGACTTGGCGGGGCTGGACGAGGGAGCAATCGGGTTAATGCATGGAGAACGCACGTCGAGCCTGGAGTCACCCCTGAGGAAGGTGTACTATCAATGTAATTTGGGCACGAACGATATACCCCCACAAAGCGATGTTTTAATTTGTGAAGGAGAAACATCCTTTAAGAGCATGTATGACAAGGATGTGATGGAATTTCTGGCAGGGAATTTACTATTTATGAATCGTGTATAATGATCGGAACGGTTTATTTAGGGCCATGAGGAAAGTATGATATCCAGAATTTGAAATTCGAGCTGTTATCAAGATTCGAGATGAACTTGGAGCTATTTCCTTCACACGTGCTTATAGCCTTGATTCAGAACAGTTTCTAGGTTCCCCTTTCAGCCACAATCTCCAAACTTGTAGTCACACGACCAATTTGTGTTCATGTTTTTTGGCACTGGGATTCGCATGTTCATACAGTAACAGTATAGATACCTTATAAAATAAATCACTTGTAGCTTCCATCCTTTCCTCCATTTTTCTTGTAATTATCCAACATAGTTATTTACTAAAAGCTATGAAGAACGATTGTGGCGTTCGTATTCCTCTTCCGTGCACAGCCACACATCAGCGTCATACTATAAGCTTATTTTGACGATGCTCGTTCTTGCTCATGCAATGCGATCCCCGATGTTATCGTATCAGATATCAGCGGGAACATGAGCTTGTGCATTTTCGACAATAAAGTACCTCCTAGGTAGTATTCACGGCACCGCTTCGGATATCAATTATTCAGAAAGCCGCAGCTCCCGAGCGAAGAGCCCCAAATCTACAAAATGAGTTTATGACAAGCTGCCCTACTCCAGCCTCCACCTTGCACCTCGTCTCTCTCAACAACCGAGCGGCGAGAATAGACCTGAAAGCTTCATCAGCATCATGCTTCTTTTGTATCAGACTGGCTCTGTGAAAATAGGGGAAGTGGTGCGCTACACGGTTACGTACACGCCGGCACACGATCGAATTTTACCCTCGCCGCCTCATCTGCACCTTCGAGTCAAGAACACCTCCGCTATCGCCCTTCGAGCAGCCTTTGTTCACGGCCCTTACACCCTATACACAGCTGCCTACCCCTCGAACTTCCACCCGGACGCGAAGTTCGAGAACCCTCGCACATATGGCGTCCCTGAATTCGAACCGAACCTGAAGGCTGGTGGGACATTTACAACGACGCTCAACGTCCCCGAAAACATTCGGCAGACCGCGGGGACGGCAGATCGACATGGCAAGAGCCCAGGAAGGGAGGGGCAGGATGTTCAGAGTGTCAGCTGGGTTATTGAGGTGGCAAGCCAGGTTATCTTCTCTACATCTGCGGCGGTCCATTACGAGATTCTGCTTGGTAGAGATGAGAAAAGTCTATCATTCGGCTTCGCCAGTTCCTTGACCGGAAGCGGTACTCCTTCTCCCGTACCTGGGCAAGTTAGTGACCATCAACGGAGCCAAGGGGCAAAAGATGGCCATCATAATGCACAACCGAAAGGTATTTACTCGAAGGCGATCAGGTTACGCGTTGACGATACTGCAAGCCTATGGAACACCCCGAGAATGCCGGAATGGGATGATGCGGGAATGGAAAGAGGCAGAGAGAAGGGCAGAGATACGCCAGTCGAGAGCATTATGGAAGGCATTCCCTTCAAGCAAGATGGCCATAGGGAAAAGAGACAGAAGAAGGTCCATTTGGTGGTTTTGACACATGGGTTACACAGTAATCTGGGTGCTGATATGTTATATATGAAAGAGAGCATAGATGCCACGGCTAAACAAGCGGAGATAGATGCCAAAGCCCGACGAGCAAAAAGAAGAAAAGCGGCAAACGTAAATGAGAGCTACGAAGAAAACCATAGCGATGAATGGAAGAATGATGATAGGAACACGAAGCACCCGACACAAGAGCGAGAAGATAATCTAGACGAGGAAGAGGACGACGACGAAGAAGTTATCGTACGAGGTTTTTCTGGCAATGCCACGCGAACGGAGAGAGGAATAAAGTATCTCGGAAAGCGTTTAGCCAGATATGTTTTGGCTATGACATACCCAGATCAGCCGTATCGGCCAATTTCGAAGAAGAGTACGACTGAAGCTATTTCTCATGCTCTGCGACCAACCAACACTTCAACCGCAGATTCGAATGGACCCTCGACTCATGATCATAGCACGATTCGCAAAGATCCCTACGCAGATCAGAATCTGCCTTACAGGATCACAAGCATCAGCTTCATTGGACATTCACTTGGCGGATTAATTCAAACGTATGCCGTGGCATACATACAAAAACATTCTCCCCAATTTTTCGACACTATTAAGCCGATAAACTTCATCGCGCTCGCTTCGCCATTTCTGGGGCTGAGCAATGAAAACCCTCTCTATGTCAAAGCAGCGCTTGATTTCGGGCTTGTTGGCCGGACAGGCCAGGATCTTGGGTTGACTTGGCGTGCTCCAACTATTGCTCGCAGCGGATGGGGAGCAATCGTTAGTGGCATTGGCGAAACAGCCCAAAAGAAAATTGATGGAGAGACACCGCCCGAGACGAAGCCACTATTACGCATCCTTCCCACTGGTCCAGCTCATGTTGTCCTCAAAAAATTCAGAAACCGAACAGTCTATTCAAATGTGGTAAACGATGGAATTGTCCCGCTACGTACTAGTTGTCTGTTGTTCCTTGATTGGCAAGGTTTGGGCAGAGTTGAAAAGGCTCGAAGAGAGAATGGCCTTGTTGGAACAGTTGCCGGTTGGGGATGGGCCGAACTTACAGGTCAAAATACGGTATCTCCCATGGCCCGTACCTTCTCAGAAGGATACGGCAGTGATCCTGATACTGGAGGTGAAAATACTCCCACTCGACAAGGGCACGGTAATGATGTACCGCAGCCCCCGCCTTCTGCCACTGAAGACGACAATCGAAGTTTAAGAAGTTTGACCCGTGCAGGTGGACCAAGTTTATCTAGGAGATCATCTGTTGAAAGCGATTCTGGACCCTCGAAAACTCAAAACATCAACAACGAAGGGCCTTTTGCAAGTCTTATCAAGTTCTTCCAACCTAACACTTCGCCAAAATCGCAAAATCATTCCCCTAAGCATTCAAAAGTTTATAAACGCAGCCAAACCCTTCCATTGAACAGCCCAGATACTCTGCCTTCGGCCTCTGATAATGTTTCTTCTCACAAGAAACATCATAGAAAGGCCACCAATGGCGACTCAGACCATGAGGACTTTGATAAACTGTCCGCACCTCCTAAGACTACTTTCTTTGAGGCCGCTGGAGATCTTCTGAAGCCCCCAGTTCCATCCGTGGAATTTCTCATAAATCCAGAGTCAAGAGCACGAACTATTTTCCATGACCGAGTCTACCATCCAGCAGATATACCACCTCCGCCTTTGAAAAAACGGCCTACAGGTTCGCTTCTTTCGCGTCACCGGTCTAGCTCGGGCCTCACCTCTGCTGAATCTGTCACACCAACTGTACCCCACGCAGAGAGCAATCTATCCACACGGGATTATGATGATACTAAAAACACTAATCCTGATAAAGACCCTAGAGATGTCGTTGATGGCAGTGCAATGAAGGTTGAGGAGAAGATTGCGCGGGCATACCATCGCGATTTATCTTGGCGAAAGGTCCTAGTGAGGCTAGAGCCTGATGCTCATAACAACATAATAGTACGTCGTATGTTTGCAAATGCTTATGGCTGGCCAGTCGTCAAGCATTTGTGTGATACCCACTTTAGCGATGCTGCTGTAGCCAACACAAGAGATGAAGATGAGTCTGGTCAAGAACGCGCAAAGGAAGAGAATGAGGCACCAGATCGTGATGGAGGAGAGACCAAGGATATTAACGAGCCAATTCAGATGCTAAAACGATCAGACCGGACGGATTCAGAAGTCCGTGAGGCCACTGATGAGGTCCCTGCTCTTCATCCAAACCCGAAACCTGGAATGATGGGGAAAGCACTTTCGAAAGCGATGGTCTATGAGAGAGCCGGGAACGAGAGTGAGGGGTGGAGTGAAAGAGACTGGGCAGACAGCGCCGAGGATAGCGATTTTGACGAGCCGCAGTCACCGCAAGCAAAGAAAGGGAGTTCTGGCGAGGGGAAAAGGGAAAGAGGCTGGAATTGGACGGAAGCCATTGCCGGCCGAGGTGCAACGAGTCCAAAGGGCACTGATAGAAGATCCGTTGATAGTTTTCTTGGGAAAGGGAAGGAGAGGAAACCTGCTGGGCCGTCAACACAATTAGAAGGTGATGTGGCTGGCGACAGGGTTTTGAGTGGAGGGGTTCAAGGGATGGGTGTTGGTATTGGGCAGTTGAGTCCTGTTTCTCCCACGGCTCACGGCTTTTCAAGGAAGTCTTCAAAGGCACGCCCTGAAAATTAGATCGGTGGCGTTGAAATAAGTTCTCGGAGTGTGTTTAAGAGGCATATGTAGATGACATTTATGACGGAGACTGTGATACACAACAGCATAATACCCATACTTTATACGCTATAATATATATTATGTGCTTACTGATGCTTCTTTATTGTTTCTTTATCTTGTGTATACTCTGCGAACAAAACGGGTAAAATTTTAAACTCACAGACTTTTCACTCGCTGGTCTTATTGAGATACAATAACATATCACCATCACATCACTTAACAGCAAATCTATTCCTAGCCCTTAACAGATGTCCCTATTAATAAAGCGCATTACGCAAACCCCCCTTGAAGTTAATAAAACTCACTAGCTACCCAAACTACGATCATCCTTTTCCAACCCCTAGATTTGTGAACATAGATCTAGAGAAACACGTACACCCAACAACAAAGGAACAGTGTCCGGAATCGTTAGTGGCGAAGAGATAGGCGCCGTTCATAGTGAAAAACACGCCATAGGTAGGGGTAGTATCTAGTACGTAGTAGAGACGGATGTCTACGGTAAAGAATTTTAGTATACTGTAGTGATTTTGAAGAGAGGTAGTGAAGTGAATGAGGGTTGAGACTTATATACCGAAGAGGAACTGTCTAAGGGGGGTAAAGAAAGTCGCGATTAGACTAGGAACTAATCTCTCTTCTAGTACTCTATAACTATTACTTTTATCTTCGGTTCTATAATTTAATCTAGATATATATCGTAGAAAGGCATATATAAAGCTAAGCTGGAAATAAATAATATTTTTATTATTTTATTTATAAAAGAAATTAGTTAAAAGTTTAATTATATTTTAATTTTTTAATATATAATTAAAACTCTAAGAAGAATATATACTATTAAGCCAGGTTTTATGCCTCTCTTCTATACTCTTACCCTCTAACCCTCTCTCTTATTCTCTTTTATAGCTTAAGGCTACAAGCCCAGCCCTGCCTCCCCCCTACTATAGTCCTACCTTACCTATTTCTACCTAAATAAAATTACTAGAAAGAGCGCTTATATAATACATATATTTCTTATAAATATTAAGAATGTCTTGCTGACTAAGCTATTAATCAAATTAATCGATTATTAATTGATTAATTAATCTAATCTAATCAAGCTATATTAGAAACCACTAATCATATTCTAATCAAGATTATTTGATTAGGTTAAATTATTAATTGATTAATTTGATTAATTCTTTCCCACACTGTCCTCAGCTACCGGTTTTATTAATCTCTAATTTTCTCTGCTTTGCTTGATATATCAACTAAGTACCTTCTAATTCTTGGTTTCGAAAATCGCAAGTCTCTTGTGTTGTGTATGCAATAAAATTCAAACTTAATTCGGGCTACTTATTTACAATAATTACAGTAAAGCACTTGATCCTTCCGGCCGAAATTTATCTCTATATCTAGAAATATAAAGGTTTATAATTTGTTATCTTTATTAGACTGACTTTTAAAATATTATAGATGTGTGACGACGCTGTCGCAGAATTCGCGTGCGCTGACCGCCACGAGGAGAGAGGAGAGGGTCGAACAAGGCTCAAGGAGATTAAAAGGTGCTTGACTTCACAAAACAGTGCTACCGGAGCAGTTTGTGTTGTCCGAGGCAGAGCTCATGACTGGCAAGATGATGAGCCTGATCAGGACTGTCCTGAGTGCAGAGGAGAAACGCCCCCAGAGACGCCATAAATTCAGGAAGGACTACGGCTTTTTAGGTACGATGGTCTTCATTTTAATTTCCTACGTTCCTCAATATGCACCAATAAGCCAATTCCCCACTATTTGATTTCATCCGTCCCTAATGTAATTTTACTAGGCCTTGTAACTACCCCCCCCAAGTGTACATGGAACAGTATTTCTTTACTTCATCGACCCACCGTTCCCGTGGAGTAAATATCCTATCACTAGTTAATATAAGACTTAGATTTGCTCGTTCTAAACCTACCAAGAATCTCCTTGCCTTGTGGCAAGGTAAACCTTGTGCGGAATTGCACGGACTTCTTCCTTATCCAATCGACCTGTGACATTAAAGTCGTAAAGAAACCACGCCCTTACAGCATGCTCTGAATCGAATTTTGGCAAGAAATGCATAGCGTCATGGCATTCGGCCCGTAAATTTATATTGAGTGGTCGAAGGAGAATCTGCTGAGAAAAGTCGCACCCGAGACGATAAACCCTCTCTACTGGTTGCGCTGGAATATCTGTAACACAAACGCGAATAATAACTCGCAGTGGATCGCTGCTCATTTCTTTGCTTTACAGAAAGGAGTTGCAAGATAAAAGAAGGACTGTCAAAGCTGTTAATTGTAGCGGGGTCAATTGCTGCACCGCCCGGCAGAAATTTGACGGCACAACACCCAGCCATCGACATGCATCAGCAGGTCAACTAACAGAATACGGCCGACTAAAAATACAACGTGGACTGCACTTGTAACTTTATTCTTCATCTTTAACCCCATCCATAATCGCTACAACACGAGCGCCTAACGCTTGAACCCAATGCCTCCCGAAAGCCTTACCAACCCCGACGAAAAGCGCGCTTTCAGTATTGCTCATTCTCCAGGCAATCAAGAGCCTGAAAGTGAGAAATGCCTCCATCAGTTGTTGGTCCGAATACACGTTAGAACTGGAGGGATATGAAGGTCTGCTGCAGCGTCTTCAAAGCGACAGCTACAAGTCTTTGTGGGGTTTCGTGAGGTAGAAGCTTTGGCAACCTTGACTCTCTAGATACTTCCTATACACGAATCGATTATCAAGAGCGATATTGACGAATTACAACGCGGATTGAAATCTATCTTCTGCGGTCACGGCCCATCCGCGAAGTTTTCAAGAAAGGTGGAATCTGATGGATCATCTATTATCGACTTTGACGAACTACAGTACGGGCGGTGGATAGTTTCGACATTCAGAGGCCAATTATCTAGGGTCATTCTTAGAGCAGCATACTTGCAGAAGGCATAGGACTTGCTATATTTTACTGGCGAATACATTGTTGGATCCGATGGATATATCTGTGCAGTCATTGGAATAAATTCCGGGTATCATAAGACTAGAAAGGCAGCGTTGTCAATGTAGGAGCCACAGATCATTCCCAATGAGAGTAGAGAAGATAAATTAGTCGCTGTACGAATAATTGCTGATCAGGTATTCTTCCACAACGTATTCTCCCCTCGATGTATTCTACAACAGGAACAATAAAATGGAGATTTCTTGGCAAGACGGACAAGCTTAATAAATCTGCAAAGATCAATCTCTAATTACAGCACTTCACAAGTGAACCCTTCACCCAAACACGTGGAGCGCTACAAAACCCCATCTCTGTCTCTGCGCAATCGCTGTGCGCTTCTTTCGACTGCGCTGTGAAAAGAGCAACTATAAGGCACGAGAAGATTGGCTGGGGTAATTTTATTAATAACATGCCCGACTGCAGTGGTTACTCACCACAAAACTTCCCAACTAACGTCCAGATAGTCCCTGACTAGGAGTTTTGTATCGAAGAAGATTGCATACTACTAAAATTACCTCAGAAAAAGAATTAATCTTCTCAAAGCTAGACTTGCCCTTCGTAACGATATCGAAATTCAAAGAACTAGAATTTCTAGTTACTTTTTTTTTTAAAAAAAAAAAAAAAGGATTGAAAATTAAGGCTGCTGTTGGAAATAGTGACAAAAAGGAATATATATGCGTACATGGAAGTCTCAGAAATCTCTTAGAAAATGAAGACAATAACTGATACATTCACAGATGAAGTCGATTGAATATTTTATCGCCATGTTTAGGTCAATTTGTATGTTCTTACCATAGCCATTGCAGTTCTCTTTGGGCTTGCTGACTTCGTGACTGTTTTGTAGTCCTTGGTCATGGAGCTTTGAGGTTCTTGCTGCAGGTGGTCAGCACATACGCGTATCATATAGCCGTTTTTGATAGTATTTATATTTCTCATCCTAAGATCCATCCGTACCGTGAGGGTTTCTGCAATCCTTAATCGAGCCACTTGGCTGCAGGTTGTCGAACCCGAAGTCTCTCCTGCCAGATCAAGAGACGATGGTTTCTATGTTGTAGGGAGAGAGAACACATTCTAAATGCAGGAGAAAGTGAGCTCTGAATTCCTGGTGCTAGTGAAGTGAGTCAATAGTGACTCAAGTTTCAAGGGAGGTATGAACCATCTAAGGTGCTCAGGCCGGTGGAGTCACAGCGGGCACCCTCTCGGTAAATTCTGCTAGCCCCCGAGCAAACAGGCAACTGGCATATGTAATTTAATAAGGAAAATTAAATCAAAAACAAATAGGCACTTTGGTACGTTTGCAACCAGAGAAAATGCCGGTTGATTCGTAACTAACAAGTTATAGGCGGAGTGGTTAACGCGACGCCCTGCTAAGGCGTTTCCTTCGTATGAGTTTTCATTCGAAAATAAATAATACCAGTACTAACAAGTTTATAGGGGAGCGAGTGTTCGAATCACTCAGGTGTCGATTTATTTTTATTTTTGGATTTTTTGGTGTAGTTCGTGGGACCCGCTTGGGCTGGTCTCGGGTTTTGGTCTGTACTTATTTGGAAAGATATTTTCAACTTCAATATTGTATTCGACACAATTGGAGCTAATCGAAATTTAAAAAGTTTGTGATATAGCCTTGCGGTTGAAATAATATACGGGAAGTTAAGCTATTGCATCTGCTACTCTGAACCCAGATTTAAACTCTAAACCGACTCAACCTTCCTTGCGCGATACACATCACCTGTCCGCTTGATTTCGTCCTCGGAATCCTTTCCTCTCCCCTCTTTCTCTAATTTCCTCACTAGAGGTAAGACTTGCTCCCCAAAATTCTCGATATCATCCTCATAATGCAAGAAAGCAAGCAAAATAATGTCAATCCCCAAACTCTTCAGTAACAATATTCTGTCAGTAACTTGCTCTTTTGTTCCAATCAACTTCGTCTTGAAGCCGTCATTATACTGCACCAAATCTTCAAACTTGCTATCAGCCCACATTCCCTTCTTATTCGCGGTGCTCGACCCAGCTTGCTTGACAGCATCACCGAAAGCGTTCACGGCTTCCTTGTCTGCTTTGCCTTGGATCTCGGAAAGGAGTTGAATGGCTTCCGCTTCGGTCTCTTTCACGATGCAGAATCCATTGACGGCAAATTTAATATCGTTCTCCCGACCAACTTTTTTGGCGCGTGCTCGTACATCTGCGATTTGTTCTTGAAAGCCTTCCAATGTGTTGCCGTTCATGAAGTAGTAATCTGACACTTGCGCACCGTTGTCGCGAGCATCACTGGAGTTTCCGCCTTGGAAAATCAAGGGATGTGGCCGCCCAGGCTTCGCTACTGGTTTTGGTGATAAAGGGTAGTCGTGAAATTGGTAGAAGTCGCCTTTGTATGTAAATTTATCGGTTGTCCAGATTCCTCTCAAGCATTCGATAAATTCTCTGCTGCGCCTGTAGCGTTCGGCATGCTCTAACCACCATTGTCCGATACTTGTAAATTCTGCTTTGAACCACCCAGAAACTACATTGACCGATATTCGACCATTCGTATAATTGTCGATACTGGCAATTTGTTTAGCGGCAATAGCAGGGTTCCAAGGACCGGGGAGGAGGGCCGCGATAACGTTCAGCTTCTTGGTGTTGTGAAGAAGGGCTTGGGAAAATGACACCGATTCGTGTTGGTTTTCCTAAGCCTTGTTAAAAAGACACAAGTCCGTGAGGAATAGGAGGAATGGCTTACCGCGCCATAGCCAGCCATGAATCTAATCTGAGAAAGTGCAAATTCAAACCCTACATTTTCTGCGGTTTGCGCATATCTGACATTCGACTCGTAGTCCCATCTATTAAGTATCAGTAAACTTGGACAAGGTAAACGTAAATGTTCCTCACTTAGTCCGCTGCGGAATCTTGGAAATAACCAGGCCACCCGATACATTTGGAACCCAGTATGCAAATTTGACACGATCTGGTGCATCATTGATATCTTCTGGAGCTCTGTAGTGATACCCATTGTGAAGACCATTTATTTCTGTTTCTCCATCTATGCCATTTGCAAGGGCGGCTCTGGATCTTAAAGGGAGAACTGCTTGCTGAACAATTGCAGCGATCGCTTGAAGCTGGGCTTCTGTGAATGGAGCGTTCGCTTGTGCCATTTTCAAGAAACTTGACTGATAGGTATGCAACAGGGAAAGAAAAGTAGACAAATTCGACAAGATCGCAATAAAATAATGAAATCGTAAAGCTATGCAGCTGCAGCGTAGTATGAGAATGCGAGAGTGGAGCTGTCTTCAACCTCTCCTGCACCCCCATACATTGAAGTGCTAATACTAGAACAATTAAGTTGGACCAAACCGCATCCGGGAATTGATGCAAAAGTGAAGCTCGTCATTGTTAGTGATTTTGGGGTGAGGAGAACCTCGAGAAGCCCCATACAGGCCACTACATGTATGGCGCAATTCCACGGCAGGATTTGTGATCGTCCGGCAGATAATGCAGATTTCTGGACGACTGAAGAGGATAACCTCGGGATGATCCCATTATCTTTGTTTAAGACCCAGACACCAAATCAGAGCGTAAAATGTGTGAGGAGTACGACATCGATAGGCATTGACACGTTTTGATCGGATTGCAAGCATGTGGGATGAAAAGGAAAAGGAATTGCAATTGCAGGTGGAGAAGAAATTCGGAGAGAACGGGATATGGCCCGTGCGTAGAGCTATTCCTCTTTTGTTGTTGGCTATTTCAACCCCCTCCAGGGCTGTCTTCGGTATTTCAAGGAGAGGCACAGGGACACATATCACCAACATCCGGAGCAAAGTCCGGATTGTTCATTGACCTGAGTGACTGGTCCAACGTTTCGGAATAATTGGCGATGAGCAGCCACCTTAAACCCGGCCCGGATGCGGTCGAAGGGCTATCCGGCAAAGTCATGAATGTTGACGGGACAAGGCGCCAAAGGCTTCCTATCCTTTCCAGTCCATCGAAATCAACTTTCTCCTCCCTCCCCATCGAGCTCCGAAATCAGATCTACCGCCAGCTACTCGTGACCTCTGACTCTGAGATCCTCATTGTTCACGTCCCGCTATCCCATTTCAGACCTCCAGACCATCGGACACGCATATCTTGGGCCAAACAGCTCACCCTTGGTCTTCTCTACGTCAACAAAGCGATCTCTCTTGAAGCAGCTGCTGTTTTATACACATGGAACACTTTCTTGTTCTCCATAGAGGGCGATATGTGGGGAATTCTCTCTTTCTTCCTCGATATCATCGGAGCCCGAAATAGATCCTATCTTCGCAATATCCGAGCCGAAATCTCCCAGCCAGAGCAAATATGCAGATGCTCAGATGGAACGCTGACATCAAATGGATATGGCCATCGAGCTTTTGACATGGTAAAGGTGTTACCCCGTGACAAGTACCCTCGAAGATATCTCCACGGTCAAAGTCATACAGAACACAACGACATAATAGTCGACTTCGTTTCTCCGTTTATAGAGGATACCTTTCAGCTTTTGGGTCCGAATGGGCCACCGCTGAACCTAGTCCTTATCATGGGCTTCAGGCATCTCCCGGGCGTAATTCGTAACAAAGATGGCATCCCTGAGGATCGTGAGTACGGGTGGTGGAGTCTTGAGATCCCCGATCACATCGAATCAATGCGAAGGAAATTCACTGCAAAACCAGAGAAGGAAGCCAGAGTTGACGTTATCTGGCAAGGTAGAGGAGGCCGCCCTCACTGGGAACGCTCACTGGAGATAACAGAGGAGATTTGGGAGGTTGTGGAAAAGAACGATATTCTGTCATGCACCAGCTGGTGGGAAAGGCGTTTGGAGTGGCTTCCGGAGATACAATTTAAGCTGCGCAGGAAATGGACCGAAACGGCTTGATGTTCAGATTATGTTGGAATTTCACTTGAAGTGGCCTTTTATGCCATTTAAGTCTCAAAATAATGCTCAATGTTAACTTGGAGCAGGCGAAACAACTATAAATTTTGTTGCAACACGAATTTTGAGGCCTAAACTGTTTGAGAAAAGGATACTCGCCTTACTACTTCAATACTGTTCGTTCATTCACACGGGGGGTGGAGTTTACCCCGCTACCGGTGAACGATTGTTGCTGTTTGATTATGTGCACTAAAGCTTCATTTGACGAGAAACTGATGCTGGTTTCCAATCCTGGACCATTCCATGCTCTTGCACCGTTACGGAAATTTACTCTATCTAAGTTCCTAGTCTAAGCTTCTTTGTACAAGAGCAATCCAGTTTCATCATTTATACTCTTTTGCAAGCTCATTCGCATGCAAAATTGCTTCTCTCGCTCCATTCCACTTCTTCCTTCTCCCATCAAACATGCGATGCATGAAAGGCGTCCTTACACCCCTCATCATCAGATTGCAAAGCTTCATATCTTTCAACCAGAACTTCCACCCTTGCAAGCCATATCCCAGGTTTTCATTCAACCCCGTACCCGCAGCTTCGTTCAAGAAAGCAAACCAAGGTCCGGGTCTGATGATCCCAGTGTACACGCTATCGTCTTTTGCGAGATCCTTCACCCAAGCATGGTGCTCATCAATTTCAGCATTCATCGCCTGCTCAGAAGGAAGTTTGAAGCTGCCTTTCCATACTTGCGCGATAACCATCGCTGCCAAGTCGGAGATAGGTATCACTCCATCTGTGAGTGCGAAATAGTTCATATACACGAGGGAGTCTGCGAACTCGGGAGGAAAGAGATTCTGGTATAATCTTGCTCGGGGGACATCGTTGCTGTTCAGATCTGGAGACTTCGGAGCGGCTGAAGTGAGAGGACTAAAATCCTGATTGAGGGAGAAGTCGGGCTCATAGCCAGTGCAGAAAATGACTGCGTCAACGGTAAGGGCTGTTCCGTCCGTGAGCTCTACGGTCTCGCCGTCAACGAAACGACGTAGTCCGGGAACTGAGGTTATGCTTCCAGCAGCGAGACTAGATACAAGATTGTCGGAAATGACGGGTTGGTGGTTTGCGAGGGAAGGTGCAGGCTTTAATCGCCAGGATGGATCAACTTTGAAAGCTTGCTTTGAGTATGTCTCAATAGTGAGATCGAAGAGCCAGTGGCTCAAAGATGGAAAGTATCTGTCAAGAGCATATTTTACCTTGTTCCTTTGTTCGTTGATCACGAGGTCGAGTGGCAACCCGTTCAATCTTCGGGGAAGCTGAATTCGTCAGATCATTTGCAAGAGATAAACTAGAAGTCGAAGTGAGTGAGACTTACAATCTTGACCCCCCCCTCGATGCGACAGGTAAATTTTCTTTGCGGTGTCGATGAGTTCCGTCGAGGTATCAGCAGCACTATTTCCTATCCCAACTACCAGGACTCTCATATCCTTAAACGGAGCAGGGCTATCTATCTCTTAGCAAAGACCACTTTATCAAAAGATCTAACACACCTTTTGAAAGCTTGACAATGAATCATTTTCCCCTTGAACTTCTCCATCCCCTCAAACTCTGGAGTCACAGCTTTATAGGTCAACCCATGACAAAACACAACTTTGTCGAAATCTCGGATTTCTTCATTTTTTTCGCTTTCGATACAGACTTTCCAGGCGGTGTTTTCTGCATTACGCTTGACCCATTTGACTGGTGTGTTAAGTTTCACGTCTCGTTCCAGGTCAAAGTGTTTGGCGTATGACTTGATGTAGTCCAATACTTGCGTGGCATCTGGGTGGGGAGGAAAATCTGGACGAATATTAACAAAACAAAACATTTTCTTCTACTAAGAGAGAGGGGCCCTGCCGTCTGGATAGGGGAAGTCGGTAAAAGAAGCCTGACATTTTCATGTTAATTTTCACGATTTCAGAAATAGGGGTAACGCGCATAGAAGATCCACTTACACCAAACTTGCTGACATTGGAAATCGTAGCTTCTCGACGTCAGAGAATACTCTTGAGCAATTGGGATGTTAGATCTTACATGGTATCGTAGAAGTAACTAGCGCATCGGCAGAGTACGCCCATACTCCTCCGATACTATCCCTCTTCTCAAACATGGTGACGTTGAGAAACCCTTCCTCGCGGAGGTTCTTCAAGATCGCAAGGCCGCTAGGACCTAACATCGGCTGGTTAATAGAACGCTTCCAAAGCTTGGGTACTACCCTAGGTACTGGGTCGGGAGCTGGGTTTTAGGACGTACCAGCACCAATTACGGCTATAGTTTGTTTCTCCATCGAGGAGGGTTTGCAAATTAAAAATAGAGAGGATTATCTGGGCAGGGAAGAGAGAAAATTGACAACAAAAACCTTGTGAATTAAAGATTTTGTTAATTTATTTTGAATTCCCGAGGAGCTGACGTTACTTGAGTCTCACTATCGGGTACCTTGGTAGCTTAGTCAGCACTACTTCAGTCCTGGCACATCAGCTTTTTTACATCCATTCGTCTCATAAATTTTGCCCCGTACAGCGTACCGCTACAATTCTATGGTTGGGCTGCTCGCACAACTACACGCCGACTAGACGAAATCGTTTTTTATAATCTACCGCACCCCCTTCCCTAGATACCTCGATTTCCCCGTTTATGACAAAGGCACCACGATTCGTGGCCCATTGACCGATCCATCACGAAGCCTATCCAACGCAGCGTTGATACCCTCCAACCCACCCTCCGCAACCTCGATATCCAGCGTTGTGAGCAGTCCTCCTTGCAACAACTTCTCCAACCACAGCATCAATTGCTCGCCAACATCTGGTGCCTCGTGGAATACTTTGATTGGGACGGAATGATATGATACACCGAGGGCTGGTTGCTTTGGCAGACCTGTGAGACCGACAAGATAGGCACCGCCTTCAATTCCCTCGAGTTCGAATTGCATACCCTGTGCCAGCATTTCGGCGCTTTCTCTTCCTCTCGTATCGAGCCCAAATCGAAGTTTTCCTCTGGTAATACTCCTCAAAATCGAAACAGCCCGTTGCGGATTCAGTCGATCCACCAATAAATCGGCACCATATTTCAACATTCGCTCTCCGCTTCTCGCGACATCAATTACAGCTATAACTCTGAGACCGGCGAGTTTCGCGAGCTGTATAGCACAACACCCGGTTGCAGACGAGCCTTTCGGAAAGAGGTTAGCAAGGGAAATTTTGAGAGTTCTTGGAATTGTACCTCCCCATACTGCTATCCATTCCCCAGGTTTTGCCCTTCGACTTTCTGGTATCCCGTCAAAGCACTCAGACCTGATATCTGTTGGCAGCGATTCTCGATTTAGAGCGCGGATGATCCGGAGTAGATCCGGACCGTGCGGACCGTTTTCACCAACTTTGAAATCCATCCCTAAACATATTCCCAGCGCAAGTGCAGCTGCTACAAAGGCAACGCCAAGAGGAGCAGCATCTTTTGAGGCAATGTTCGGCGGTAATTTACAGGCATTAAAATCCGAAACCGCAGCGTACTGCTGATATGCCGACTTGCGCGAGTCTCGATAATCCGTTGATATAGCCATGATCTACTATGTGTGTGAGTAACAGTATTTGCGGTTGGAAGATCAACTCACCCGATCACCAACTTGAAAGCGCGACACTTTCTTAGGTGCTTTAACAACCTTGCCAGCAAGATCACGCCCACTGATACAAGGTAGAGTTGGAAGGCCAAACCCAAAATCTCTATGCTGGCTATCAGCAAGTATTGAGACGATATCATTTCCACCTACGGAGCCTTCCAGTCAATCGGATTTAATCCCACAACTTCAACCTGAACCAACATCTCTCTATCATTTTTAACCCTTGGTATTGGTTGCTCTCGGGTATGGGTATATCTCTGCTTCGGTCCATGCAGAAGAAGTGCTTCTTGGTGGGAAATTTCAAAACTTTCAGTGGTACTCGCAGACGTTACTGTAGGTTCTGGTCCTGGTGTTCCGAGAGAAAATATTACTTCAGGTTCCGTCTCTGGTTCGGGCCAATGATGGACCAATTTTTGTTCGCTTCCCGCTGGAGGTGTCTTGGGGGGAGTAAATGCTTGATCAAGCGATTGAGAAATATATTTTCTATCATTTTGTATCATCTTTTTGAGCTCTTTGGGATGCGTATGTGAATTAGTCCTGCAGCTGGGAAACGATATTTCTGCTGTAAAATGACAGCATTGCATCCCACTGGGCAAGATACCAGTAGCTTTACCGGTAGCCGATCAAGCGTGCCGATTCATCCACTTACAAAGCGGATTCTCTATCATAAGATTCATAATCCTCTTTACGGGTTAGGTTAGCAAGGTATTTGGTCAAGTATGCGGAGAATTGCGTGATTGCTAATGCATGCGCTAGCTTTTCGCTAAAGTTTTGCTTCCTGATAGGTTATAGCTTTTCTCATACAGTTTTGGTACCTTCACGGTGCAAGCGCACTTTTCGTGAGTCTATGTGCTTTATTTTCTACAGCTCCTTGTCCTTTGAGATTTTGATCCACCAAGCTTTTGACAATTTGTGGCTATTTTTGAAGGACAATTCCACCCCAAATCATATCTCGCTGGACCTTTAAACCTCTGGTATTATGTGGCGTCTTGGCAAAGAGAACTCGAAGCTTAAATTCATTTTCCAATTTACACAAGTGAAACCAGCCTCCAGATGTGAATAGTTAATTACCCGACATATTTCGGTCATATTGCGAGCTAGCATCATGTTCTTAGAGGTTGAAAATTCTCGCCTGGATTTGTTTGATTGTAAGGTCTGACGGGCGACACGGAAATTCTCCAAACCAGAGTAATCAGCACGTGCAATCTTTGGTCCCAAAAGCTAGTGCGGAAACGTTATGCGCTTTGTGATCTGCAATACCTATATGCATGGCAGTCGCACCATACTATTCTTAGGTGCCCTGCCCCCGCCTTTGTTCACATGTTGGCAGAATTTATCACCACGTTACAGCATCACGCAATATGCTGCCTGGCAATTGGCGTTGGGATTGCTTTACGCTGAAGATGACGAACGGTTGCCAAATGTTACGCCATCTCATTTCAGATATCAATTGTCAAATATCTAGGTAGTGTTGCGCAGCTTAATTAAAGTGCGAAGTGTTAGCTTTTTTGGATAGGAAAGCTTGTCGTTAGGAAGATAATCTACTGGTTATAATTTACATCTTCTCAACAATATCGAAATCATGGCTCCGTCCATTGTTCAAGAAACAGGCGTGAAAGATGACGGCACGGCTCAGCAGCAAATTCCCTTCAAATCTGTCCCGAACCCAGCTTCTGACTCTGCTGTCTATGATATCCATCACCAGAAGTTCACCACCGAAGGCCAACCAAGTACAACTGATGCATGGATCGAGCGAGCAAAGCAGGTGTCTGAAATCCTTGCCCAAGATGCTGCAGAAAGAGACATTGAAAACAAATCGCCGCGGGCGGAAGCCCAATTGCTGAAAAGTTCTGGGCTACTCAAAGTGCTTGGTCCGAAGGAGATCGGAGGTGGTGGCCAGACTTGGGATGTGGGGTACAAGGTCATCAGGGAAGTTGCGAAGGGAGATGGCAGCATTGGCATGTTACTGGGATATCATATATTGTGGTCCACGACTGCGAATGTTGTCGGCAGTGATGAACAGAAGCATCGGTTTCAGAAGTTGATCATTGAGAACAACTATTTTGTCGGCGGTTTGTCTATACCTAAATGTTGCAAGATTGAAGCTGACAAGTCTAGGAGCTGTCAATCCTCGTGATAGTGATCTCAAAATCACGGACAAGGGAGATCATGTAGTTTTCAATGGATTTAAACATTTCAACACTGGTGGCGTCGTATCTGATCTCACAGTTCTTGAAGGCGTCCTCGAGGGTACGGAAAATCACATCTTTACAATCGTACCCACCCAACAACCAGGCATTCAATTCGCGGTATTTACTCCCTATTTCCCTCGCACCGCCTTTCCGTACTAAAACTCTTCACAGCATAATTGGAACAACATCGGCCTCCGGCTCACCGAATCCGGCAGCGTCAAAATCGACTCAGTTTCCGTCCCCTGGGTCGACGCTCTCGGCTGGGACCCTCACACCAAAACGCCCCTCCCCTCCATCCTCCAGATCCCCTTCGCGACTCTCCTCCTCCCCACCATCCAACTAGTCTTCTCAAATTTCTACACAGGCATCGCCCTCGGCTCGCTCCGCTTCGCAGCAAAATACACCACGACATCAACACGAGCATGGCCTTTCGGCGGCGACAACAAATCTTCTGCCACCGAGGAATTCTATATCTTAGAAAGATATGGGAATTTCTTTGCGCATTTGAGAGCCGCGGAAACGCTGCTTGATCGTGCGGGGGAGGAAATTTCCTCTTTATATGTTAGGTATGGGGAGGATAGGAAGGGGGTGAGCGAGAGGCAGAGGGGAGAAGTGGCGGAGTGGGTGGCGAGTGCGAAGGTTGTTAGTACGGAGA
>JAAMPI010000447.1:0-37490 GCA_013054445.1 Cudoniella acicularis
GGCACCGGCGGGTCTGGGTAGGTCGACTCGAGGAACTGCGCGATGGGGAACGAGTCCATCATATACGTGTTGGTCGGCACGTGCTGGATAGCGGGAACCGTGTATTTGCTTTTATATCCCGAAGCGGATTCGCCGGGGACCAGGCCGCTAGGGAATTTTAGGTCAGAAGACTTCTTCACGCGCGATCGGAGGGCTTTAAGACTGTGCATTGGGACATAAAAAGGAAAAAAAGGGAAGGGAAAGGGGCTGGAGGTGAAGAACGAAAAGCAAAAGAAGGCGAATATAACTCACAGCCCTTTTAGCGCGGGCTCAATATCCGGAAATTCGAGGAAGATGGTCCTGTAAGGGATATGCTTATAGTTAAGTATGAGGCGGATGCGCCAGACAGTGGGAGAGAAGCAGACGTTCTTGGTGCAGGCCAAGTCGTACAAAACAATCTCGGGCTCGGTTTGGGCGGCCATGTTGTGCTACGCTCTAATGAAGACCCAATCGAGGAGATAAAGTGCAATTGTAGAGTTTCTAATCGGTCAATTTATGAGTGGAAGTTTTCGGTTGAAACACGCGTAAAGAATTGAGAGAGTACTGGAAAGCTGGCTTAGGCAGAAGTTCATATTTCTCACGTGATGATAAAAGCTAGTGCGCCGATGTCCGCCGATGTCCGCCGATATTTACTCATCCAGTAAACTATCCTCTCGTCTGGTGAGATATGTCCAGCACTAAGCAGGGGGATCTCGCTTAGATAGCACAGCATAATATTATATACCTTTGCATATAAATTTATTAGTAATCTACATCATTGGAATGAAATCGCGTCTAGCAGTCCCCCTCACAAAGGTGGACATTACAAAATACACAGCCCCCAGTTGACCTTTTTACCCTACCCTCCACTACTCTCCCTAGGACCTTTTGACAACTTGATTTATATAAACACCATACGCAAGTGCCTCTAGGGCGCTTTTCCCAGTAGTACAAGTACTAGAAATCAGGATTAATGTGAGGGGGAGGCGTTGGTAGGCAAGGAGAAAATGTCAAAAGCAAAAATCTAAAAGTCGAAGATGCAGTATTACTTTCCTTCAATACCTGTGGCCACTGCAGGCTGCGCATAACGGGCCATCCCGCCTACTGCTTTACACACCCCCAAGTCAATTACAATGTCGTGCGAGTTGGAGACCAAAGCACGCCTGGGAAACTTGAAGATAGAAGATCGGTACGCTCGCGGTATTTTGGACAGTCTTCGTTTGCGAAGATGTCGATTGTTAATGAGAAGTGTGTAGTTAAGTGTCCGTATCCTGAGAGTTTGGATATTTATACACCAATTGGGTGCGGATTTCAAACTGGCGCTGGCACGATTCTAAATGTTCTAAAACCAACGAAGGGAGACTCGTTGTGATTTTTGGTTTTGGAAGTGTGGGGTTGACCTGTTTGATGACGGCAAAGTATATGGGTGCTGGGAGGATAATTACTGTTGATATTGTGGACGAGAAGTTGAAGATGGGGAGGGAATTAGGCGCCACGGATCTGATTGATTCAAGGGATACGCCTGCTTTGGTCGAGGAGATCAAAAGAATCACCAATGGAGGAGCAACGATTGCAATAGATTGTACTGGGCTTTTGAAAGTCATCGAGGATATGATTGGGTATATTGGACCACTTGGCACCGCTGCCACTGTCGGTTCCACCGCCAAATTTAAAGATCAATATCAACCCTTTGACTTTCCTACTAGAAAACAAGTACATTGGTGTGATCGAGGGAGACTCGAATCCCGTAGAGGTATGGTCTCACCCCAAATTCATTCGAACAAAATACTAAAAATACGCAGTTCATTCCAAAGCTAATGGAAATGCACCAAAATGGGAACTTCCCAATCGATCGCCTTTGCAAGACGTACCCAGTTGCAAACCTGAAAGATGTGATTCATGAAATGCACGTAGGAAAGGTCATTAAGCCGGTTGTTTCTTGGGTTTAATCGTAAAGTGTGCTTTTATAGGGAATCTTGGGCAGCTTTTACGGGTCGTGGGGCGTTTACTGAGACAGGAATTATGTGCATTCCATACAACCTAGTTTTTTTTATATAGAAAGCTTAGTACTAGTTGCATCCAATTTCATTCATTTCAAAGCGCTCAGACTTCTTCATGGTGTGAGCATCTCAGATAGGCTTCCTTCAAGGTATCTGCGCCAGTTCGCGATCATCATGTCCAGTGCCTCTTTGTCTTTCAAGCTGTACTCCTCACTATCGTCACCGGTCACCACATCCTGTGCCCAGCCAACATTCACCGCTGTGTAATGAAGCAATCCGTGAGCATCTTTGGTCGTAGTAACGATTCTCACCCTCTTCAACGTCCTGTTCAAAGCAACCCCTTTCACATTCAACCGCTTCTCTTCTGGCACAAAGTCCTCATCAATTTCCATTTCTTCATTTTTCACAACCCATCTTGCAACAGCAGCCATTGCATCCCCAATCCAAATCCCTTCAATACCACTCCGAGTAAGCAGGCCAATGGCTTTGCGTCGTAAGACAGGATTCCGACATTTAGTGGCGGTGAGATAAAGTGCAGGGATCACACCCAAATCGAAAGAAAATGGTTGACTTCCTTGCTCTTTCTGGGTGTGATCGATGATTATAGTGGCGAGTAATATTATTTCTGTAAACTCCTTGGTGAAAGCGTCATAGGCGAGTTCATCGCGGTAGAAGTGCGTTGAAATGTAGATTATAGCTGCGAGATGCTGGGCTCGAAGGATTTTGACACCAATAGCTTCCTCTTTTATGCTGGGCTCCGAGCCATTGATTGATTTCTCAAGTGTCGAAGACCAATCCTTCAATAATCTATCGACATCTTTGAGTTCGGCTGAGATCTTTGGAGGCAGTGAGAGGTAAGGGAGATCGCGGTATTGATCCTTGTATGGCTTGAAGAGTCGATACATATAAGCAATTATATCGTCTATCACGTCTCGGGCTTCTGAGATAGTTTCGAATGTCTCTGGGACAGCTGGTGTCCCAACAGATTTGGATTGATAGAAAATCGCAAAACTGCACGCTTGAGTGTCAAAGCGGGAAAACGCCTTCGACAAATTCTTGAGCGTGCCAGAAATATACTATATCCTATATGAGTTGCTGAGATAAATTAGTCTTGAAAGAATCTGCGTACCTGGGGTTTTGAAATGTATTCTTTTAGTATAGCCTGCCCAGCGCCGAAGTGCTGCAACGATGCTGTATCGTTGGGGTTGCCGCGGAGAACCTCGAAGGACGTGAAAAGAAGGCTAGCTATAAGAGCAAGCTCCCAACTGGCTGTAGATGTATCGAGACTGTTATTGAGACTTTGTATCGCGTGTAAATACTTAACATTAGATTTTTGTCTCTCTATTGTGATGTCTGACGGGTTGTTCTGAGGATGAAGGAGAACTGCAAGTGCTAATACACCATTCCGAATAGAGCTCTCGGATTGGGCCATTTGCAGGATTGTTTTATCCCAAAGTGGGTCTTCGAAGTACCGCGAGGAGGAGGTCGTGCATAATATCCGGAAAAATTCAAAGTACTTGCCATCATCGTTAGAAAATGGCCCACTAGGTGAATAGGCTGGTTTCGGCTGAAGCGTCGAAATCCTATTTGACCCAAGAACTACTGCTCTGGATTTGGTCGCAATTCTTGAAGCTTGCAATAACTGTAATTCGTTGGAAGGCTTTAAAAAGTCGCAAGCACGTTGTGTGTCTGTGCAGCGTCGACACGCAGGCTTCGTTTCATCGCATTTCACTCGGCGGATTCTATGCTTTTTAATTAGCATTAGTGCCCCAAACTTGCTATTGGAGCAAATCCATTAGTTGTAAGGTGTGAACTCCTACACCGTGTAAATATCCTCGCCCACTTTCGACTGGTAGCCGCACTAGGGTCAAGGTTCTTGATTGGTCCTGAAGGCCACAATCATTGTGCACTTGTGTGTTATTGTGGGCGAGGTCATTTACGCGGTGTAGGACTTAATTGACACTTACTTGCATGTTACGCATCCCGTCCTGCTTTTGGAGACCACTTTCCTAGTCCGATTTGTCCTCGACTGAGTCAATTCGTCATCCATTTCCGAGGCAGTAGGCTCCAACAATATATTTTGCAACCTATGATAGGATAATATGTCCGGGTGTGGTGGTGACGCTCCTTAGAAAAAATAAAGAAAAGTTCTCTTTCTCGTCAAAAAAGGGGCTGTGACCCTCGTCATCAATGCTAGGGGGCCAACACGATCGACCTTTCGGCTGATTGGCTGTATCGCGATCTGGAACTCGGTTAGACAGCCCTATCAGAGCAAGGGGTATGAGAATACATTTTGACCAATCAAAATACTCCACATCCGCACGTCCAAGTTCGTGGTCGTGAAGCGCCCAAGGGAGTTCCAAACCAGAATATCTGGTGATATAGAAGGGGGAGGGAGACCTCGGGTTTTGTCATGGCACGTCTTTTGTCTCTAGTTCTTCAATCGCCTCGAGCATTTTAGCCTTCAGGAAGTTCCGCTGCTCGTAAAATTTCCAGGACTGCTTATGCCACCTTTATAGCCCATGCCCTTCCTTCAGCATCATCCATTATATTAGCACCGCTGTGCCACAAATCAGCAAAAGAAGCTCCCTAAGTGCAATTATTTTTGACGGATTCTGCAAGTAATTCGAAGTCGATATTCTCGAAGTCACGAACAATACCGCGTTCACCAAGTCGAAATTCTTCGCGAACTGCAGCATCCTCAAACCCTCTTCTCGGCTTTATAGCACTTTCATCGTTTCATGATGCACCTCGAGATGCCTCTCGCCATTCGCGACGATAATCAAAGCAACGACCCAATGGTCAATCTTCCTTTTCCGTTGATAATGATTCTGGTTGGAATGTTTTTAATTGTTGGTATTGCCGCAGCACGTCAAGAAATGGCGTCCCGAGCTTGAACATGCTGGCACAAGGTTGAAGGGGTGGTTTGGAATTCATCGACCGTTGCGAGAAAGTTTTGGCTCTTTTTATGGGGAATACTGCTCGAATTAGCGCTGGACAAGGGAGACTTGGGGTTAGGGGAACTCGGGGAGAGGCGGGTGAGGGGAACATACACGATGACACGTTAATGAGATGGTCGTGATGGATATCGGAAGGAGCAGCAGGGAGGGAATACTATATTCTATGGCGCACTTTTATGTTGAGATGGGATACAAGAGCGGTTGACAAGTAGGCAGCAACTGGGAAAAGGATACCGAAGCAAATTTTTCGAGGAATAGTAACTTAGACTAGAAGTGATGCACGTTATTGGACAATTGCAACAATTGGGAGGGTATCGCGTAGTCAAACAACATGACTTCCCCACAAACCACTCACGCATCCACAACCCTGTCCCGGAAGCGATTCGTCTTGGCGTATTCAATTCTTTCGGATGATCATTGCCATGCTTGGCCATGACGGCTTGGGTTCTGAAAGTTATATTGCGCATTTATTCGCAACAAAACAAACGGGGATATAACTTTGAAGTCTCTTTGAGAACGCACTCCTTCTCAAGTCTTCAAATTATCGTTGGGACACGAAATCCGGCATTTGAGAACATGAGGTCAGGCACAATTCTGTGGGAATCCCCATACAAGGTAACCCAAGTCGGCGGTTGTGCGAAGGTCCTCGAGTGCCTGGCCTTCCGGAGGCAATTTTATGGGTATAGTGAGTTGCTGTATGCCGCTGCTTGCAAGGTATTCTCGTTGATGACGCTTCAATTCTCTGCAACTCTGGTGCGGTTCCGTACCATGAGCCTAGCGGACGCATTTGGGTTGTTAGCTCCATTGATCAGGCTCTCCGCGAACATGAAGGATCTGACGCGAGAATCCAAATAATCCGACATTTGGTTCGAAGTTCGACGCAACAAAGGCGACAAACGTCTCTTGCAAACATGGAGGTAAACGCAGAGGCCCTCCTCGTCCAGGCGACATCCCCGATATCCTTTGTGAAACTGTGTATCTTCTTGTCAAGAATCGGGATGCGCTGGATCATTTGCGGGGGGGCCTTGAAAGCTTTGTCAAATTCGTGGAGGCTATCATCATTTCTTCTGCTCTAAATTTGCCATACCACCGTGCCGTAGATAACGAGTCGATGCGTTGCTACGCCGACACCTCATGGAGGGAGACACCCAGCTAACGCACCTGAAAAGACCAGCATAATCCCTTTTCCAAAATTTCATCGAATGACCTGATCCTCAGAAAGTCGTGTGTATCTACCAACCTCCAGCCTTCAAATTACCAAACAACCTCACCATTCACAACCGCCACTTTCTTCCAAAACATCGGCTTCCATGCGATCACCCAGGTTGCCTCAAGGCTACCTTACCAAGTAGCACGCATACCCGCAAAAAGTGGAACAAGGAATTGAAAGATTCTAAAATTCAATTAGTTAAACTATAATTATCATTGCTATGCAAAATGTATAAGAATATGATCAACTCATATCAATGTGACAATAACCCAGGACGTAAGAAAGGTAGAGAGACTTTGAAATGCACTAATGGTTTAGTTTTGACGCCCATTTAAAGATAATGTCAAATTTGGGAAGTTTAAAAAGGGATTGGAGTAGTCTGGTGTTGCGTTCGGGCTCATTGTTGCAAAGAGCCAGCAAATATAGCCCGAGAGAAAGAGGAATCCGATGTTCACAAAGTCTGTAAGCCCGTGAAGAAGATCCCGACCATGGAAGCCTCTCCTGCAATAGTTGAAATATACCAAGACTCCTCGTATTATTTCTGGCCACATATAGTCAATGTTAATCTTGTTTAATGTCAGCTTACAAGGATAAGGACGAGGGCAAATCGATTTATGTTGGAACGGCATATCTTAATGTTCGGTTGAGAGGCGAGAATAGCAAAGCATATCGTCAGTAGCAGAAGGAATAACCACAAGGAAATGTAGGCTGAAATGTAGATTGGGAACCTAGGGTGGTACCATTGATTAAACTCAATAGGTAACGGATTGTCTGTAATGCAGATAGGACTGTTTAGACGCCATGCCAGGAATCCTTCGTATTATCATTGTTCAGTGTCGCCATACACTCTGTAATAGAGTCTGCACATGAAGCCCAGTGTGCGTCCGATCCTTCTACTTCTGATCTCTTGGAAACGCATTATGTGTAGGCTTTCCAGATAGTTGATAAGCCCTTCTCGTTCATCCCCCGTAGCAACATGGTTTGAGCCTAGTTGACGCTGGCAATACGCTGTGCTTGCGCATGAGGAGTTGCGTAAGGCCGACAAATATCGCTGTTATACCACGGAAATGTTTACACTTCCTAACCCTATATCTCATGTGAGCAGCGCCGCCTTTGCTCATGCTCAGCTCAGGCCCGGCTCTGCTTCGGCTCAGGGTTACTTAGGCCTGCTCACCCTATTCACACGTGTACTAGAAATCATCAACTTTTAACGAGGGGCCCGAAAAGGCCCCTCTTCCCTTAGCTAGGGATCCCAAAAATTTACCCTGCCTGATCTAAAATTAGCCTTTGCTTCTTTCCTCGTTGATCTCCTCACTTATATCCTATGTACAACAGTGGGTGAGGGTACGGACGGGTATTAAAGCGGTCACCTATAAATCAAACGACATGTATAGTGAATTAATTAGGTAGAAAGTGGACTACTGAAAGGAGACTAGTCCGCGTTATATAATGAACAAGGAAGATAGAGGGGCGAAGGAAATTCTTAATATAATTCTACACATCGACTTTGCAACTGTCTTCTAACTAAGATCTAAGTGTAACGTTCTGTTATCACGGGCTTATATCGATATCACGTGGTCGTTGGGTTTAGTCGTTAATTGAAGTGTCAAGTAAATCAGTATAGAAAGCTATACATTAAAATTGAGCACGCAGCTCTAAGAAGGGAAACTATATGGCTATGTAGGTGGTAGTTGAGGTGGAGTCCAGGAGTCCGTCCCGAACATGTGACCCCAGGATTCAGGACTCCGTCACATGACTATCGGGTCGTGACACTAAGGCCATCGAAATACGTCGGGAACATGAACATAAGATAAATCGAGATCAGCACAAATGGCACACTCAGCCCTCCCAAGATAGCCCACTTCACATACCCCGGGTCACTGATCGACAAAATCGTCGCCAACAACGAGACGGGGAGGAACAGGGCCGCGAACTTCGACACCCATCCCACAATCTTCCCCTCCCGCACCGAAGCCTCCCCGATTAAGAACTTCACATCCTCCTCGAGAGAATTTAGCGTCTTATCCAGCTCCTTGTACAGGAAGGCGAAGTCCTCCTTCTGCTCCGCGATGTCATCGCCGCCACGGAGAGACGCAATTTCCAGCGAGTTGCGTAGGAGCATCTGATGTTGGTGAACAAAGCGGTGAAGGGATCGCGAGATCCACAGGAAGAAGGGGATGCTATTAGGGAACTTGGCATCGCAGTTGCGCATGAGAATGCGGCCCATTATGTAGCTGGCATGCAAGAGGAACATGACGCCGTGGCGTTCTATGATCTTTAGGACAGGCAGGAGAGCGAGCTGTTTCTGGTCGTTGAACAGGGTCTTTGCTTCGTCCGGCGTAAGACGGTCGATCCATGAGATAAGCTCCCGTCGAGCAGATACTTGGCGCCAACGGGCATCAGTGCCAAGGTTCTCACCATCATCATCGAGCAGTGAGACTGGGTTCGGGATATGGGATGCAGGAGGGACATCCGAAAGGAGTTGATCGGTAAGAATGATTCCTGAAGATGAATACAATGTTAGGCTTCCTCATAATATGAATTGGTTGTTGATTCTGTAAGTCCTGACTTACCAATTTTCGAGCCCCTTTTTTTGTATACCGAGATCTTCTCACCAACAAAAACATCAGGGAGGTCAGGGTGTATAATTGATGTACCCCTAGAGGTATTGGTAACCGCAACCCTGAGTTTAAAAACGATCTGATCTCCACCTTTAATATGGTACGGCCGCCGATATTCCGCTGTATAGAACGGAGCTTTCCTGATATAATCTGGCAGAAGGTATGGCGATCTTGCAGGAGGTCGTACAAGTGGTGATTCGTAACGGACCTGCCGAAATATTTCCGTGCCTGCTAAATAGCTGGCAAAGAATTCTGGCTCAAGTTCATAGGTTGTTCCTAGGACTTCAATCATTGCCCTTGAGAGGCCCTTGGCGATAATGAGTGTGCCTGTTCGTTCTTTCTCTTCGCTGACCGCCCGCTTGAACTCTTCCGGAGTAGAACATTTGATTACCGGGTCGGGTTTTCCAGATTCTGTAAAATGAATAACCTTGATGTCGAAAACCTCCATTCTCCTGGAGGGCTGCATTGCGAAACCCTCTGTAGCAGGGTTCATGAACTGATAAAGACATTCTAGCCATGGCCGGTGCTGCAACTTGAGCCGAACAACGTCGTAATATGCGTTTGGAAGGATACTTCGAGCCTTGTCCTGCGGCTGATCATGCTTTTCCGGAAGTGTCCCTTTCTCGAGGTCTTCAGCGCTAATCACGATCTGAGGCACATCCATGGTGCGCTGAGAGAAGATCGGCAGAGCGTTGATGAGCACGCTACGTTAAGAAAAGTACAAGGTAAAAGCTAGGGGGCTTACCGGAATGCCTGAATTTATGAAATGCCTCCTCTGCGGCTGTGTAATTTGGCGGTCCGGCTGATGAAAGCCGCAGGCGCCACACGCCCAGCTCCATGCCTCCTCCAGATCTGAAGCGCTACCTGCCCTCAGAAGGCTCTCCAGCGCTCGCTGGCCCGAACAGCCGTGAAATCGTCCTATTAGCGTCTAGAGCCCGCTGGTCGCAGCCTTGGGGAAGGCGCATCGGCTGACTTCGTCAAGTCAGCAAATTTTGTCGACGAGGCTACGTTCAAGTGCGCCCACATCCCTGCGTGCAACTTTCGAAATCCAAATTTACACGAAGGCTGGACTGGTTTATCTTTCTTGATCATTGAATCAATTCATCTGCTATCAAAACCGAGAAACGCCAAAAGGAGACCAACCCATCTAGTCTACTATACAGCTTCACGACATCTGAAAAGTTCACTTCTCCTGATCTAACTTCTTCGCCATAATCATATTACACCCCTTCTAAATCTTGCCCGCTCTTTCCTCGGCTCTAGTCGGACTAAAATGTCCCTTTAAACTATACATCGTCTTGGTTGTGTTCTGTCCCGCCTGCTTAACCATAGACTTCTTATACTACGTAATCGCGACTATAAGTCCATGCCCCCCCATTTTGCCCACCTCGCTTAGCTCACCGCCACTCCCAACCCCCCTACTTGAAATAATTATATTTTTATAACGCCTTATTTAATTTCCTTTAAATTTTAGTCATTTTTTATTTTGATCATAAAGAACAAATATATAGAAGACTAGATATATGTTTATATTTTTTAGTAAGGCTAGTTCGAATACTAACGGCCCCTTAGTAGTCTTGATTATATATAGTCCGATCTTCTTATAGTTAAGTTTGTCGTTTAGTGNTTTTATATTAATGTTTTTTCTAAGAAGGTAAACCCTATCCCTCTCCTTTAAGGTAGGCTCTTGACTACGTGTTTGATTATAGTAGAATACGTTTCTTTCGGCTATAAATTTAAGTTCTTTAGCGAGTTCCGCGTAGAGTACTCTTATCTTATCGGTCTAGATCCGGGCGTGTCGGTTTTCGACGTCTATAAGTCCCGGTTCCCTATATACTACTAGCTCGTAGCCATAGTTTATATAGAATAGCGTTACAAGTGTCGTGTCTGTTGTCGAACTATTATAGGAGAACTATACTATAGGTAGTATTTCTACTTAATTGTTTTGCTAGTAGTTTATATAGTATCTTAAGTATACCTCGATTACTTAGTTTATTCTTTCGGTTCCTCCGTTCGTCTAAAGGTAGAACGCTATTAACATCTTACGTTTAACTCCGAGGTAAGTAGTTAGTACTGTCTAAAATTTTAATATAAAGAGCTTGTCCTAGTTTAATATAATCTCTTCGGGTAGTCTATGTCGAGCGACTACTTCCCTTAGGAACACATAGGCTAAATCCTCGGCTATACTACTCTCTATATAGGATATCAGGATCACGTACTTCGTAAGTCTTTTAGTAATAACTAGGATAGAGTTATATTCTACTCCTGTTATTCGATTAAGGGACCTTAGTAGCTTAATAATAAAGTCTTATAATATTGTTTTCTACGGTATAGGGGACACGGGTATTGTCTTTATTCGTCTATAAGGAGGGTAGTAGCTAGGTTTGTTCCGGATATAGGTATCGTAGTCGCCGACTACCTAGTTTACTAGTGACCTTAACTTAGAGCACTAGTAGTTCCTTACTATTCTCTTATAAGTTCTTCTTACCCCTTAGTAGCCGTATACTAGTAGTAAGTGTTAATCGGCGATAAAGTCTCGGATTATTATCGAGGGGATAAACATCTTCCTCGTCTTAGCTCGTCGTAGAGTTCTGTCCTTTATATATAGTTCTTTATCTAAATATAGATTATACTTAACTTCCTACCTAGTAGCTTCGCGGATCCGTTCGATCTATAGGCCTAGGTCGTTTGTGACCGTAACCTCCCTAATTACTAGTATAAGATCTCTATTTTCTAGGGTATATAGGATCGCTGTCTCCTCGTATTGTTTGTCGTCTTCGTATCCCGGTTTTCGACTAAGGGCGTCTACCCTAGCGTTGTCGGTTCCTTTCACGTGTTTTATCGTAAAGTCGTAGCCTGCTAGTTCCTCTAACTATCTAGCTAGTCGTCTATTGTCTAAGACTTTTGTTATAGTAAAGGTCTATAGATTTATATAGTCTATATAGATAGTGATTAGGAATCGGGCTCCTTAAAGATAAACTCGCTAATGTCATAATACCTCTACTATCGTAAGTAGTTCTTTTTCGTAAATGTTATAATTCTATTTAGCTAGTGACATTTTCCGTAAAAAATAGGCTACTAGGTATAGCTTATCGTTGTCGTTATACTAGAGGTGTACTACTCTAGTCTAGGTATCGGATACGTTAGTTTCGACGATACTTAGCTTGTTATCTTAATAGCTACGTAGGATAGGTTCTTTCTTAAACCGCTACTTGATCTACTCGAAGGCTAGATTCGTTCCTTTATCCTATATAAACTCTACGTCTTTCCTTATAAGACGCGTAAGCGATTCTACTAGTCTTAAGTGTCCTTTAATAAACATCCGGTAGAAATTAGCGAATCCTAGGAATATCTAGATGTCCTTAACATTTCTTAGTGTTGTCTATTCCGTGATCGCTCTAGTTTTTTTCGGGGTCGACGGCGATTTCTCTAGGTCTTATAACATAGCCTAGGAACGTCGTTGTCTAAACTCTAAATTAGTATTTAGATAGCTTAAGCCTAGAGTTAACTTTCGCGAGTGTTCTTATAACTTGTTTTACGTATGTTAGGTAGTCTTCTTCTCTTTCCGAGAAGACTAGAATATCGTCTAGATAATATATAACCGTGATTCCTAAGTATTTATAAAGAATCTTATCGTTCTAACGCTAGTAAGTAGCCGGTGCGTTTATTAACCTAAATAGTATTATCATATACTCTTATAATCCTAAAGGTAAGAGGAATACTATTATCTATTTATAGCCCTTTATGATCTTAATTAAGTTAAACGCGCTTTATTAGTCTAACTTTATAAATATAATAGCTTTAGCTAGCCTGTCCTATAGGTACTAGGTATTAGGTATCGGGTATACGTCCCTGATTATCGCGGTATTTAACTCTCGATAATCTATATAAGGTCGTTCGTTTAGATCGCCCTTTTTATATACTAATAGTATGTTAGTAGCGGCGAGTGATTTTGATTTTCGTATCTACCCCTTCTTTACTACTTCTTTTATATATTTCTCGAGCGTTCTTAAGGTTTATAGGTTATATTGTTAACACTTTTTAGATATTAGCTCTATCCCTTCTTTAAGTTTGATTATATAATCCTATAGTTTATGTTCTAGTAGAGCCTTTATATCGTCAAGGTTATCGAATAATTTTATAAATTCTTAATACTATAATAATATAACTGTTTAATCCTTTTTAATTTCTAATATCTACTTACCCTTATTAGTAGCTTTATCGTTTAAGGTTATATATACCTCTCGTAAGTCGGTTAGTTACTCGACTCGTTTATACTTATATTATATAAAGTTTATCGTACTTATTATCTAGTCGATATTTAGATTATACTTTTTAATCTATAGTATTCTAAGGATCACTAGGTGTCTCCTAAGTAGGACAACGTCTAAGTCGATTTCCTTAAAATATCTTTCTAGTATAGTTAGGGGTAGCTGTCTAGCTTCCCTCCTGACCTATCCGTTAATTCCCGCTTACTTACCTCTTAAGAGCGTAAGTTAGTATAGTTCTTATAGAGGTTCTATTAGGATTAGTTAGTTAGTCGCGAAGCTCGGGTTAATATAGTTTCCCTATACTCCTAAATCGATTATAGCTCTTGTTAGGATTCCTCTAAGCTTAATTTTAACGATAAGCTGTCTATAACCTATAGTCGTAGCGGCCTCCTAGATTCGTTGCTCGATAATAGTGTTATCTATTAGTTGATTTTCCTATACCCTACGTTAGTCCGTTACCTCCGTAAGTCGATATAGAACGTGTATTTATAGCTCACTTACTTCTATAATCTAGTCTTAGGCATAATCGGCCTTTAAGCTAGATATTAATATAGTTCTCTCCTAGATTCTTTTATTGTTACTTACCCTAATTATTTCCTAGATGCTTCTAGGTTCCGCTTCGTTATCGAAGATTAGTAATCGTTTTTTATAGATTAGTATAATAGCGATATAATAGCGTTCTCCTAGCTTGTTATGTTAGGCCACGAAGACGATTCTCCGTGTGTCCTGATAGGTAACTCGATATAGTTCCCTAAAGGCGGGTTCGTCCCTTATTCCCTAATCCTCCTTAAAGTATAGCTTGTCTACTAACTAGTTCGGCCTATTACCGACTAGTAGTCTCTATATCTATATATCCTAGTTAACTTAGGTTAGTACCTAATGTTCGCTAACCTCTAGTAAAGGGTCTAGTTTATTTAGCTCCTAGTCTAAACCTCCTTAGTTCCCTACCCGCGATAGCATTCCTAACTATTCGAGTTGTTCGTTACTAGTAGTCTAGAGGTCTCCCGTCCGGGCCCCTCCTTCTTCACTTTTACTACTATCGATAAATTCTAAAAGGACCGTGTCCCTAGAATCATCCTGTCTTAATAGTAGGTCTAGCTACGTTAATATTCCCTATTACTCTAGTTGTTCGTCCGTAGCTATACTTAGGTCCCTTATTAGGGCGTTCGTTTCGCTACTACTTTCGCTAGGTTCTATAGGTCCTTATTAGGTAGGTACTCGCTCGGCTAGTCCGAACTCTCGGGCTAGTTTCTTCTATAGCTTCTTACTTTTCTTCCCGAGGCCGCCTTTCTTATAGTCCCTAGCTATATATCCTACTACCCTATAGGTAAAACATAGTTGGTTTTTAAGTCGTCGTTCTTTTTCTTCGGGCGAAAGTCTTAGTTTCTCGATAACGGCGACTTCCCTCTTATTAGTATATGTTTTCTTAGACCGCTTGTCTCTTAGGTCGTTATATCCTAACCGGCCTCTACTCGTACTAGCCTAGTCGCGTATTCGTTTATATAGTCAGTTATCGACTCGTACGCTAGTATTAATTAATACGTTAATATTAACGGGTTAGTAATCGAATCGAGCGAGCTTATCTTTTACGTAGTCCTTTAAGCCTCGATTATAGTAGCTTATTAGTACGTCTATATCCTATCTTGTTTTAATAGTATATCTTTAGAACTTAGTAGTATAGTTAATTACTAACCTAGTTTAATAGAGTTTAAACAGTTTTTATACTATCGTCTTCTTTTCGTCGATGTCGCTAAATACTCTTTTAATCTCGGTCTTAAACCCTTTAAAAGACCTAAAGATTCTAGTTAATGCTTCTATACGTTATGCCCTTGTCGTAGCGGCGAGGTAGTTCCTCAGAAATGGTTCGATCTACTTAGTAGCTTCTCCCCGAAGGTATAAAGCGGCCTAGATACTATATACGTCTGTTGTTTTAAACTTGTCGTTATAAAATCAAAAGTAGATTTCCATCTAAAGTATAAAGGTCTTAAGGTCCTCTTACTTCCTATTATATTTGTCGGGAACGAACACCTTCAGCCCTTCGTTTACCTTGACTTTGACCGCTATTATTAGTGCGTTAGGTATTCCCTTGTTAAGGTCTAGCGTAAGATTAACTCTACTAGCACTTACGCTAGTAGTCGCGTTCTCGGATCGTAAAGCTATCGTTATAATACTCTTACTTCAAGACTAGTGCTTAAAGTATAACAGATCTAGGTCTACTTATTAAAGACAGCTCTCGGGTAAGCAGAAGGTCTATCGGATTAGTAGTATAGAAGTATAGGTAAAACAATACTACTAGTAGTTGCTAACTAAGAAGCTTAGCACGTTATAAGTAAAGATAAGTCAAAGTATGATATAAGATTACTAAAGTAATTTAAGTACGAAGCTCCTATCTAGTAAGGAAATCTCTCCGCTTATATAGATCCCTTATGTCTATAGGCTATAGGTAGCAGGAAGGGCCGAAGGTCGTTCGGTCCTTCTGCTAAGCCTCGGCCTTGGACTCCATAACCTGACCCGTCACGTGACTAGTCATGTGATCTCGTGACTTAGGACCCTGGTTCTCTGTGCTACTCCTATTGGTCGTAGCCGAGCCTTAGGCCTAGGCCTGCACGTGGTTTCTCAATTCGTGACATTTACTCCCTTATTCTTGTCCTTTTATACTAGTACGCCAGCGGGCTAAAAAGGCACTAGAATTAATCGGAATCAATTCTACTATTCTATTATATATATAGGTCTAGCTGGCCGCACCTACTACGTGCCCCTACACGTGACCGACGTACTAGATCTATAATAATATCTAGGATATAAAGAATATTAATAAAAACGAAACTATTTATTCTAAAGTTAATAAGAGTTTTAAGTTTAATATTATATTTATTATTTAATAATATATATAAAATAATTAAGTAAAGACTATTTATTAGCTAACTTAAGTCGATCTTTATAAGATTAACTCTAAATTTATCTAAATAAGAGTCTTTATCTAGACGTCTTTGTTTCCTAACTCCTCTTTATTAACCTGTCTTTCTTTAAATAAGTCTTTAACTGTTATAGACCTAGTTTAACGCGTCTTCTTTACCTGACGCGTCCCCCTGACCTGACGCGTCTGCCTTGCCTGCGACGCGTCCCCCTTATCACGTGNCCTNGTCTGTACTAGCACTCACCTCCTNTATATAAGGCNCCTTCGGGGCNACCTCTCTTCTTCTCTCCTTAGCTTAGTTTCTTCGTAAATATAGCACTTCTTATAAATACGTCCTTANNTNACGTNAGGGCCCCTAGTGCCTTTATAGAGCTATAACAATTAGCAGCGCTACTAGTTATCAACATATAGAAAGTCTTTCTTCCTCTTATTATTGCCTACTCTCGCTAGCGGATCCTAAGTAGGAATATAAACACACTGTTAGCTTATTTCCTACTATGAAGGCCTATAATGCCCGCTATTTGATTACTAAGCAGTCACAGAAAGCTTAGTGACTTTTCGGATTTAAAAGTATTAAGACTTTTGTCGCGAATGTCAGAAATGTCAGAAATTAGCTGAAACGTTTATTTCTGACATGCCGGGATCACGAGTATCCCGAATTAGGGCCGACGAAAATTATTTAATTAAGAGTGCACTTTCATAGGCCATCACTAAATAACTTGATATTAAGAAATTCTTCTACGGAATTATTATTTAAAGTTGCCACTTTAGTAAGAAAGGGCCTATCTTATAAAAATCGATATCGTTAAGCAGATAGTAAAGGAGAGTTTGTACCAGCTTCTCAAATGTGATTTTGTTAAAACTAGTACGAAATCTAGATAAAAAATCTCTACTATATAGCCAATCATAATTGTCAAACTAGGAAAAACATCTAACAATGCCATCCTGTTAGGAACAAAATGCGAAGCACGACCCTACAAGCAGGAACTAGACGTTAGCAAGCCCCTTCCTAGTATCTTACAAATCAACTTCGGTCTTAAGAGAATCCAGCTATCGCCGGATTATTACAAATTGCCATTTTGTCATTTTAAGGGTGCTTAAATAATAGAAACGAAAACATATATTATACAGCACCGCTTTTAATTTTCTAAGTATTAATATTCCAACCTCACATACTCTCTATCATGGTCTGTGACTGTCCACACTCTTTGAATTGAGCCCTCGAAACTACTCATAGCTTTCTCTCCTGTCATCCTTTGGAATTTCGCCATTACTATAGTAGGTTCCCTCAAACTCGTTATATCCTAGAAGTAACAAGATCCAAGCAGCAGCACCTCGTTCACTCCGATGGCCGCCCCCAACTTCGACAACTCCGGCAGAGACGCACGAGACATCTCCGAGGTCATATCAAATATTGTCATCAAGGGTTTAGATCAAGAGAAACAAGATGCAATACTACCACAAGACGTCCCTCCTCGAAATATTAGCGGCTTGAAATGGGGCTTGGTAGTCTTCGCTATTCTGTCCTCGATTTTCCTATACGCACTGGATGCCACCGTTGTAGCTGATATTCAACCAGTCATAGTCACACAATTCGACAGTTTGGATAAGCTCACCTGGCTCAGCGTGGGGTTTCTCCTTTCAGCTACTGCGACGAATTTGATTTGGGGTAAAATCTACAGTCAATTCAATGCGAAATGGACGTATATCTTTTGCGTTGGATTGTTTGAGGTCGGCTCTGCTATTTGTGGTGTAAGCAAAACGGCTTGTTTTTCTTCGCCGCCCCCCCCCCCCCCCCCCCTATTCTATCATATTCCTCTTCCTGTGCGCCATCATACCATTTACACCCCTGCCAGCGCACGAACACTTTCTTCTTTTACGATCGAGATATTTCCCAATCGGACAACTGACTTTTCTTTTATTTAGGCTGCTCCATCAATGGATGTTGAAATTCTCGGACGAGTACTCTGTGGTATTAGCGGGTCTGGTCTCTACGTTGGCGTTATGACTCTCATCGCCACTACCACAACATTGCCAGAGCGTCCAATGTACGTAGGACTCACAGGACTCACCTGGGGCGTCGGAATTGTTCTTGGGCCCGTTGTTGGAGGAGCATTTAGCGACTCATCGGCCACCTGGAGATGGGCTTTCTATATCAACCTTTGCATCGGAGCTGTTTGCGCACCTGTTTACCTTTTCCTGCTTCCCAGCAAGGACCCTCGCCCCGGAGTGCCTTTCATAGAACGCGCCAAAGAGATGGACTATATCGGATGCATTCTTGCTATTGGTGCATTCGTGTCAGGTACAATGGCCATCAACTGGGGCGGGATTACCTACCCGTGGAACTCGGGGCAGATAATAGGCCTTTTTGTTTGCTGCGCTGTTGTTTTTGTCCTCCTTGGAATCCAACAAGTTTATCTGATATTCACAACAATAAGTCGTCGTCTTATACCCGTCGAATTTTTCTCATCCAGGACAGTGCTCATCCTCTTCAGCTCTACTGCTGCTTCTGGAGCCGCTGCCTTCGTTCCGATCTATATGATCCCTCTGTTCTTCCAATTCACTCGCAATGACACTGCACTAGACGCCGGCGTGCGCCTGTTGCCTTTCATTGCCATCTTGGTCTTTACGATCTTTTTTAATGGCGCCCTCCTGGCTAAGTTTGGATACTATATGGTACGTCAACTTTCTTTGCACCTCCATCCTTCAAGGTTCCCAGTGGGCTTTCTAGGGTCTCTCCTTCCAACGTACCACACTAACTCGCTGAACAGCCTTGGTATACCGTTGGTGGGCTCTTGGCCGTTGCTGGTGGCGCATTGATGTACACCGTCGATCAGTCTACTCCAACAGCAAATATATATGGATACAGTGTTCTTCTCGGCTGCGGGATTGGATTGTGGATGCAGGCCTCCTTCTCCGTCGCTCAAGCAGTCGTCGATCTGTCACTGATCGCCTCCGCCGTTGGCTTTATCACTTGCGCACAATTCCTCGGTATCACGATTGCACTTGCTATTGCGAACTCGATATTCTTGAACCAAAGTCAGACCAGTATATCGGCAATCCTACCAAATGTCCCTCTTTCAGAAATCCAGGCTGCAATAACAGGTGCTCGGAGCGATTTTTTTCAGACGCTCAGTGGCGATGCAAAAATACTAGTGATCGGGGCCATTGTGAACGCGATATCTAAGACGTACATTCTTGTCATAACTGCTGGTGCGTTGGTGGTTGTTCTGAGCTTCATGATGAAAAGAGAGCGGCTGTTCATGACTGCTGGTGTTGCCGCTGCTTAGACAGCGAATTATTTCTCGAATATTCTTTACAGGCAACCATGCATTGATGAGGTTGCGGGTTTGCTTACAAGTATTGGAGGTCATGATACCATGGGAGTCAAAAGCAGTTTATTTTCTAGATGGATTTGTTGAATAGAAGGGTTTGTTTTCTTTCGAAATTTACTAATAAACGGTTATCCACCCCGCCATGAATTAAATGATACATACAGTCCGAGATCACCACTTACATATGTGACCACACTAGGGTTCTAAAACTTTGTCGCTGGCCATTTATTTAAATTGATGTAGAATTATTGGGGACAAATTGCCCCATTTTTTGCGCTCAACTCTTGAGTAATCGAAAGTTTTCAGTCGTAGGCAAACTTAGGATTCGGAAACAAGACAGAATAGTTAAGTGATATCACACGAACTCATTCAAGTCTTCCAAGTCTTCCATGTCAGCCTCCGGGCTGATACTAGCATAGAGTTTTCGTGGCCCTCTCCCCTTCCACATCTCAACATCCTCACAATCCGGAAAAATCTCAGCTCCGTATTGATTAATTACTTCTCTAACATCCAACACCAGCCCTCGCCTCTCATCGCGTAATTTCTCAATCAAGTGAAAAGATGAGGGGCTGAGCATCAAGGCAAGTGGATATAAAGACTTGAAAAGGTCCATCCCCTGCTCGCCAAATAGAAGAGCGGCATATGTGATCGAAGGGAGAACGATCCACGACCAGAGGACTATCATTGCTGTCGGAATGCCTTCAGGGATCCATCGGGGTAGATAGCCATGTCTGTAAAAAATGACCATGAGAATAGCATAAAAGGTGTAAAAAATGGGCGCAAGAGCAGCGGCGATGAGGATCTTCCAAGTGGCCATGACATCGTGACCGCGAATTTTAACACTTGATGCTGCTAATGCTTCTGCTGTTTTTCTTCTTGAAATGCGAATTGTGAGGATAAAAACTGGAGCAAAAAGAAATAGCCCTGGTAAGGTTAATGCTGCCAAGACAGAGAGTTTCAAAAGTCGGTATATCAGTTTTGGAAGCAGGAAAAATAGTGGGAAGTGGTTGTGTTGAGGTGTAGTTGACAGGAGTTGATGATCCTTGAGTCCAAGAACTTCAAGAGACTTGGTGTATTTCTTGAGCTTCGCCGTGAGGGACGTAATTCCGGAGGTATGCGAGTATGTGAGAAATCCTTTGACTAATCGACGATTTAATTCCGTTGCATTAGAGAGAGATATTTTGATTTTGCTGTCATAGTATGGCAATTTGGTAAGGTAGAGACGCCGTGCCGCGTGAATGAGCTGAGATTATGTGAGTACTTCAAACCGCCCATTATACAAGCCACGGGGAAGGACAAATTCATACCTGCAAAGTCTCAAAATCGGGTGCAGAGACAGTAACGCTTGCCAGGGCTTCGGAAATAGCCTCCATCAGCTTGCCAACAGCATCCCGCTTTTTCCCATTCTTAAAATCGTGAACAAGCGATGGCAGTAAAAGTAGAGGGTCCCCAATTTCGACGACAGCTCGCGAGCGGAATTTGTGCGCCGAGAAGTACGTGAGGCCAACTGGAACGACGGAGATTTTTGTTCCCTCAGCAAGTGCTCCGAGAGCCATAATGGCAATTCCAGCTGAAAACGGTGTTAGACCTTCGCTGATAAAAACAAGGTTATTGGTGAGAAAACAAGAAAACAAACCTTTTAAGGGAAGCAACTGAGTCCTGTCATGACTTCCACCCTCTGGGAATATACCAATACAGCCGTTGGCTTGAAGTTTGTCAAACACTGCGGTATACACCTGTGTTTGATCAACATGTGGCGCCACCTTGAATTTTGTCCCCATAACCTGATCTCCATCGACAACCCTTTTTGCTGTGAGCTGATATACTGCGTCAACATGAACCGGTGCACTGCGAAGGATAATTCGACTTGGCCCCTGGATTTCAGCGATATCAAGTTTGTGGGATTCACCATTAATTGTTGGCAGATATATAGAACCCCCCACTTTGAACGAGGGGTTCATGAAGTTTGTGTCATTGCCCTCGAGAAGGCGAGGCTCCTTGATAGAATCTGGGAGGCAAACAGTACCCTCCGCGGGTTTCGCTATATCCATAGCTCGTGACACAGGCACTGCTCCAATGCCCCTGGCCATCGTACCAACAAAGGGTCGCTCGAAAGACTTTTCAGCCATGAGCCAAGAAATGCGGCGGTTCAATGAACGGAGGATTTTCATCAGGACGATAGAGTCGACGAACTATAAAATTTTAGAGAAATGCCAATTATATCGACGGTAGGCTTACTTGATTTGAGTGTGGCGCTGCGACCAAAATCACCGGCCCTTCTGTTGGGAACCGCCACGCGCCTCGTACTTGGATTTCACGGAAGAAGATATCTACCATCAAGGAAAACGCCTTGAGAATGACATCGTAGACCCACCCCACCGAGGATGCAAATGGAGCTGACGGGAACATGAAGGCGATTCTCAATCGATGATTCAGCTTCTGAACTCCGTGGATTTAATTTTGGTGAATCGTGGCAGCTGAAAAAGGAGAAGCTGTCAAACTGGGCTTGGAGCAGTTGACGATTCTTGTGGGATAAACCAAACGTTGAATTTTCTTAAACTTGCGCGTGAAACTTGGGTAAAAAACCGTGAAGGGCAGCGCTGTTGATCGCGACAGTTGAGGAAGAAGCTGTCGTCCGGTAAGCACGGAGGTCGAGAAAAGAAAAATCGTTGATTTCACGTGACCGTGTGTCTGCTGAATGTGTTTATCGAGACAAGTACGAGAATTTTCACGTTGAACAGGTGTACGCAGACTCCCACTTCCTTATAGAAATAAACTGTATCTGAACGACCTAAAAAAAGGATGAAACCTAGATCAGACCACGCCCCCTAACCCCGGTAACCCTCTCAACAACCGCCCAATACCTTGCCTCATCCACTAGCAAATGCGCAACATGTTCACTATTCCCAAAGTTCTCCCTCTGCACAAAGTAACCCATCTCCTCCGCCTCATCAGCATGTTCTTCCACCCATCCTTTCTCCACCACCTTATCCCCCTCACCAAAAATATAGAGTCTTTTCGCCTCCTTATGGAAAAGCCTCTGATCATTCAAGTGGTTCCTTACTTCCTCAACCAAATTCCGTTGCCTTAGAACCCAATACCCCACTGTATAAAGCATATAGAAAAGCGCTATTCCAAAAAATCCAAGAAGACGAAAAAAAGAGTGGCGCGGCAACCCTGCTGAGAAACCCTTCAACATAGAAGGAAAGGTTACACGCCCGGGTGAACTATCAAGCACCATGCTTATCATCGGCAGGCTTTTTCCAGTCCTCTCCCTGTACATTCTTGCAATCATTGTCCCAGTAAATGCACCGCCATTGGATGAAGCATGCAAGTGAAGTTTTGTTTCCGTGGGAAGAGTGCCGAAGAGCTCGAGCACCGGGGTGATGCGTGTGATGTTGGAAGACCAAGTGCTAAAGGCCAAGTCGATTGCAGTTGTTGTTATGACTATGATTTGGGCCGAGGGGTAGAGAACCTTATAACCATCGGTATATTTGGCGATGTGTTTGGGTAGGGCATCCATCCAGGCGCAAACGATGATGGCTGAGGGCCTATCATATGAAGGCGTGGAAAGGGAAGTGGCAGGTGGTTGGTGCAAGAAAATTGACGAGCTAATACGGGTGAAATCTTGAAGTGCGGTCTTTTCCTTTGGAAGTGCCATTCTGGAAGATACGATTATTGATTTATAGGGTTGTATCAGAGAAGGAAATCTGAAGGTATATAATAAGATCTGTGAGTCTTAACTCCAACGACGTTCCGCTCACTCCAGTCTGAAAAAAAACTGCGTATGTGCGACCGAGGTATCATGTGGAAAATGTTGGACTCGGAGTCAGTAATAAACGAATTATTTGCAGTCTCGACGCCGCAATGGCATAAGATTCAGGATTTTTTAAGACTCGAACGCCGGTTTTAGATTCCGAATCTCCGGATCTTTAACCATGAAGTCCGAGAAATTTCAGTCACCTCCCAAGTTTGACGCGTCATCTGGGTGAGGAGACAATCTGAATTAATGCTAGAAGAGTAGGGCACCAGAAGCTTCTCTGGATTCTCTACGCTCTACGGAAGTCACATTCAGCTCCCCTTTTGGCTCGCTAAAGCCTGGATCACGTGGGAAAGCCCTGTTTCCTGGCCTTCCGTCGCACAACCAGAAAGTGGATGAAAAGAAGCCATTTAAAAAGAGAAGGCAGGGAATGGGAAAACCGATACGCTTCGCAGGAGAATGTGTGGCATACAAATTACACTTGTCGGAGACCAAAATGGGAAGCAAAAATGATCCGATTCGCTCAGTTATAGACTCAATAGTCTTCTATGCACGCTAAATGTAACAACAACTCTTGACAAGACATTCACCTCCACACCGTATAAACTTTTCATACACCCCGGGCTGCCGTTTACCAATAAGGCGGTCTTAGCCCAGCAAAATTCGACGCTATGGAGTTGTCTCCGTTATCCTCCTTCTTTCTCTGTCCAGTCAACTGCACCACCGTTAGTTTATTTTAATTTCTAGACCTTGTGGTTGGGATGGACTTGCCTCAAGCTGTACGTGACGGTGGATATGCACCAACCAATCCACATAACTTTGAGCCTCATTGTTCCTGTCCTCAACAAGCAGTCGAGCAAACTCGTACTCAGCACCATCGAGACCTTGCCGGGCAAGCTGTATCGTCAATGCTTTTGAACCTCGCATTGTCTTTATGTATTCGAGGATATTCCGAACTTGAGCGCTCAAATGGGTCTGTAGCACAGGTAGGGAGGAGCTATATGGATCTAGCGACTTGAGGCTGTCCTTATCCTCACCGAAAAGATCGATGATGAGATTTGGTGAAGTTTGAGCATGCATCCAGAGATAACAATTCTGCCCATTGTCAATGAGGTACACACCACCTTCCTCGACACGAGAGAAGGAACATCGTATTGAAGGCGGCATATGAAGATGTCCTGTCTCTGGGTTCGGAAAGCCGTCTTCGGGTTGAAGATTGTGGATGGGTATCATGCGCGGGTAGAGATAGAGTGATAGTTCGAGAGCTCCCATGCTCTTTAGCATTCGCATGTCATGAACTCGACGATCAGTTGGCTCCTGTCCTCCCTTGAAAGCACGAGATTTGATCAAGCCAAGGATGTACATCCCGAACTCCTTGAGATTTTCGGGCAGCACTAGTTGGCCGGGCGGATGGGACCCAGAAAAGTTCTTCCGGTATCCAGCAAGAATGTCAACGGTTTTCTCGGTCAGAGCTCCTCGTATCTCTTTCAGCGAGCTGGATGTCATCTTGGAGGCAGCCTCCTTGGCAATTAAGGTATATACCGCGTCCTGATCAACGAATTTCATGCAATCTTTGGCGTTGTCACTGACACTAGCAATGACGTTTGAACATCTGACTCGTCGCTCTCCGTTAGCTGTCGTATAGAGTAGCGCACTTTGGAAATGCGCGTCGAGCTTAGCATCAAGCTTCCCATCGTAGCTAAACATAACACCCATTGCTTTGTCTGCATCAACAACGCCAAATTCTATGTCTGCCCCAAAAGTGTGTTGAAGAAAGTTGCCATGATAAGAAGAAACTTGTAAGCCGTTGGAGCATCGGACTTTCATCAGCGCTTGATATCCAGTCTCTCGAGTAACGGTATGCATTATTTCCTGGCACAGCTTTTCTGTGTCACGAGGTGATACGAAGTTGGGGTAGTAGAATGTTTCGCCGCCAGTGGTTGCTGAGACATGACCTGCGCCGAGATTAGATGTAGTTTATTTCTGGAAAAAGGAAACTCACCAATAGTTGCGATGTCCAAGTAGCCGCCCCCAGGAGCCGCTAGAAAGAAGTCAACTCCGACTCCAGCAGCAACCATTTTATCAGCAGCCTTTCTCCAACCAGGATGTTCAGTATTGAACAGCTTCTTTTCAGCATCCCCGCCGTGCTGTTTTCCGTCATCACGAAGGAACAAACGGCCAGGGCCCCATGTGGGGAGAGCCGACAGGGAGCAGACAATCTTTCCTCCTGTCTTTTCCAGCGCAGCTAGGGCAGCATTCAAGGTAGGTAGCAGAGCAGGTTCGGGGTTCTTGATTTGAGAGAATAACGCAGGGAGCTGGCTGAGAAGTGAAGTGATGTTCGACCTGCGCAATGTCAGGTATCATTTCACACGAAGAAAAGGAAAACACCTACTTGGCTTCGTAGGGATCTACAAAGAGACCTTCACTAAGTGGCAGAAAAGGATCCTCAATATCAGGCATGATCAGCATTTGAGCTTGATCCAGGGCAGGCTAGAAATAATGTCAGGATATCCTTTTTTGACAGATGTATTTTGACTCACATTCATATTGTAAAAGTGGATGTCCTTATCAAAAGTCACAAACCCGACTTTTGAGCCTTCAGGTATCTTGCGATTCTCTGAGGATGCATCGTCACCATATAGAGCCGCCATGATGCCTTCACAGAATGCTTCCAGGAAACCTTTGTTGAAAGCTTCCTGTCCTACATCGATCAAGAACAGCCACCTGAGCCCAACTGGCTCCTTGGACCAGTATTCTTTTGGTACCAAAAACTCAACTGTTCCTCGCATCAACTCAGGCCTCTGTTCTCGGTCAACGCGAGCTCCTTGGGGTGTGGTTGCGCAAAAGTATTCGGGTGGAACATCATTCGCGTAATTGCACATGTTGCATACAAATTTGTTGCCTCCAGAACGGAAAACCATGAATGGATTGATATATGCTCGGCATCGGTGACATCTTGGGGGACCAGTTTCGCCAAAATCCAAAACAGGAATCTCCAGTTCGCCCGCTTGTAATGGTGCCAAGGGTTGTAGAAGTAGACCGAGGGGTAAGCCAGTGGAGTGGAGAGCATCAGAAGTCGAAGGAATGTTGTTCATTGTGAGGCGTGTAAATTTCGGAGAGGAATTGCCTTGATCAAAGGCGACGAAAGAGACGGATGCTGGAGGTGGTATATGATGTTCGAATGTCGGGTATACATTGCTGAGGTAGTACTGTGAGATGGCATCTCTCGATCTCGGCACGCTTGGAATTTGATCTGGGTCAACTCTGCCCTGCGCTGAAGTCTGTACATTCGCATGGAAAGCTGGGTCCGCGGCGCCCATTCGAGAGGCAAACTCTGGTTGGGAAACTTGGTTCGCGGGATTAAAAGGAGCATTGACTGGAGCTGGGAATTGTGTCATCTGAGGAGTTATGAGCTGGTTTAGAAATTGGCCCCCAGGACTCGGCATTGCTGAAGGATCCGCGTTCAGAAATGAGGATGGAGGAACCCCTCCTTGTGGGATACCATTGAAAGCTGCAGAAGACCCAACAGGAGCTTCGACGGTGTGATAGGCATGTCTGTCCTTTTTCTTCTTCTTCCCATGTGTTGCTACCTCTCCCAAGCCCATGTTTCCCATTTGCGCTGCCAGTGCTCCATCCTGTGTCTGCTCGCCCTGCGGTGGGAAATATCCTTGCCCTTGCGGTGTTCCATACGGAGAGGGAGCTCTCATTTGAGGATTTCCATACTGTTGACCTTGAGCTTGTTGGCTGTAGTTTGCGCCGGGTTGCTGGTATGGCGAAGGGGCAATGGGAGGTTGGAATTGGTTTGGCGGTTGCTGGGTGCTTGCATTTTGGTTTCTTGGGTCATTGTTTGGGTCTCCTTGTCCCAGGGAATGGTACAGCTGGTAATCCGACATTTTGAGGTTCAAGGTGCTTAAGGTGCTCGGTCAAGATGTCGCAACTCTCGTCGGGGGATGCACCAGTCGGGTGTTGGTTTGTGGGGAGATGCAATGGTCAAGTAGGCCGTGTCATTGCATTTCGAGGCATCTAGGAATCTGCGAGAGTGGTGGCTCAGTTTTATTTCTGCTTCTGCTAGATGTGTTGCGGATGTTGACACGATTTCTTGAGTGGCGGCCAGTTTCGCTCCACATCATGTGTCCCGCGCTAAAATTCTCCCTTTGAAAGACGCGACGGAACGCCCTGGATCCTTTGATCCTCAACACCACGCCCGCCCACATCACCATCACCACTGCAACGACAAGACACCTCCTCTGCGCAGAAAAACACATCTCTCGGACTATGCGACAGGAGCAACAATATCTGCAGATGCGTTGTCGATGAGGAGGGGGAGACTTGGACTATGTTTACCTTCTGCTCCCTGCTGGGCGCGCAGTCCGAATCCTCGGCGTCGCAATCGCTTTTGGAGCTAGATGGAGGCGTCAAAGTTCTAATCGATGTTGGCTGGGACGAGAGCTTTGATGTCGCCAAATTAATAGAGCTCGAGAAGTAGGTGACATTTCTTTTCTTGCTGGCGGGGCTGGAGCATGAGATGAATGCAAAGGCAAATGCAGATACAGAGGCAAAGATCTGGGAGCGTCATGTATAACAGAGATCAATCAACACATATTCATCCACCCCTCTGCTTTGCCTTTGACCCCATCCATCTGCGCGCATTGTTTTGACAATGTCCCCTCTTCCTCTTCCCCCTTCTTCCCTGACTCTGCAGCCACGAACTAACCTGCTCCCAGACAAGTTCCAACTCTTTCCATCATTCTCCTCACTCACGCGACTACATCACATCTCGCTGCGTTCGCGCACTGCTGCAAACACTTTCCCCTTTTTACACGAATACCTATCTACGCGACAACTCCTGTAATATCTTTGGGCCGGACGCTTCTACAGGATCTTTACGATTCAACACCGCTTGCTTCCACCATCATCCCCCTTGAAGCTCTCTCCGAAACCTCCTATTCCTATTCACAATCAACCTCCAACCAGGACCCAAATATTCTCTTGCAACCGCCGACGAGCCAAGAGATTGCCTCATACTTTTCCTTAATTCACCCTTTGAAATATTCGCAACCTCATCAACCTCTCCCGTCGCCGTTCTCCCCACCTCTCAACGGCTTGACCATTACAGCATATAATGCAGGACACACGCTTGGGGGAACTATATGGCATATCCAGCATGGTTTGGAATCCATAGTGTATGCAGTGGACTGGAATCAGGCCCGTGAGAATGTGTTGGCGGGTGCTGCTTGGCTTGGAGGAGCTGGTGCAGGCGGTGCTGAAGTTATTGAGCAACTACGGAAACCTACGGCATTGATATGCAGCAGTCATGGTGGAGAAAGAGTCGCACTTCCCGGTGGAAGAGCCAAAAGGGATGAATTGTTGATTGATATGATCAAATCGTCCGTCAGCAAGGGCGGAATCGTGCTCATCCCAACAGACTCAAGTGCTCGTGTTCTAGAATTGGCCTACTTACTGGAGCATGCCTGGCGAACAGAAAGCAAGAAAGACGATAGTCCTCTCTTGTCAGCAAAACCGTATCTTGCGAGTAAGAACATACAAGCGACCATGCGATACGCGAGGAGCATGATCGAATGGATGGATGACGGGATAATTCGGGAACTGGAGGGCGTTGACGCTTTACAGCAAAATCAGCAAAATGGAGAGCCTGGTGTGCATCAAAATATAGGGCCTTTTGATTTCAAGCATTTACGACTGCTCGAAAAAAAAAGGTCAAATTGACAAGGTCTTGAACGAAACCGATAATCTGGGAAGGTCTATAGGAAAGGTAATTCTTGCAAGTGATACCACCTTGGAATGGGGCTTTTCCAAAGAGGTATTGAAGAAGATCGTGGACGACAATCGGAATTTGGTTATTCTGACAGAGAGAATGGGGAAGCCAGAAGGCGATGGGGCGAAGATGGGAATTGCCAGGACCCTTTGGTCGTGGTGGGAGGAACGCAAAAATGGAGTTGCGTCTGAGCCTGACTCGAATGGAGAGAACCTAGAGCAGGTGTATACTGGGGGAAGACAGGTGGAAATCCATGAAGCCAAACGTGTTGCTCTTGAAGGGAACGACCTCAATATCTATCAACAATGGCTCGCCACTCAACGCCAGCTGCAAACCACAGCCCAATCTGGGGGTGCCACCAGTCTTGAATCATCTGCAGATGTCATTGATGATGCTTCTTCCGATTCATCATCCGATTCTGAGGATTCCGAGACGGATCAACAAGGAAAAGCGCTCAATATCATCAGCAACGATGGGACAGGCAAATCGGAAAAAGATTGGTTTAAGTGATGAGGATCTTGGCATCAACATTCTTCTTCGACGGAAAGGGGTGTATGACTATGACGTTCGCGGCAAGAAGGGACGTGAAAAGATGTTTCCGATTGCAATAAGGAGGAAAAGGAACGATGACTTTGGGGAGCTAATCAGACCGGAGGATTTCCTCAGAGCCGAAGAACGGGATGAAGTGGATGGTCAAGATTTGCGTCATCAGCCAAACAAATTCGACACCAAGGATACCCTGGGGAAGAAACGAAAATGGGATGATATTGCGGTCCCGGGTGATCGCCGATTGTCGAATGGTGGCAACAAGCGGCAGCAGATTCGCCAGGCGGGGTCTCCAGAACTTGGAGATCTTGTGCCAGGAGTTGATGATTATGAAGTGTTTGATGACGATGTAGATGAGGTTACCGATCCCTCGAGAGTCATCTTTTCAACAGAGACCTTCTCCGTCAACCTCCGCTTGGCATTTGTTGATTTCGCTGGTTTGCACGATAAGCGAAGCCTCCAGATGCTGATTCCGCTCATTCAACCTCGAAAATTGATCTTTGTCAGTGGAATGAAGGATGAAACTCTAAATCTTGCGAGTGATTGCAGGAAGCTTTTGGCAGCCAATATTGGAGGTGTCGAAGAAAGTGCTGTTGATGTGTATACCCCAGAGGTCGGAGTGAGGGTAAACGCCAGTGTCGACACCAATGCCTGGGCCGTGAAGTTGACCGATGCTCTCGTCAAACGACTCAGATGGCAAAACGTGAAGGGCTTGGGGATTGTTACTTTGACTGGACGCTTGGAAGCCTCTGCACTTCAGACTCCAGAGATGGACGAAGGAATTATAAAGGAGCAGAAGATGATCAAAGGAGAGGCCGAGCCAGTCCATGACGCCGTAGCTGAACCCTCCCAGGTGGAACCTCCCACTCTAGACGTACTCCCTTCAAGCATGGCTTCCGCGACAAGGTCTGTTGCTCAGCCACTTCACGTCGGTGATTTGCGTTTGGCAGATCTCAGAAAGATCATGCAGGCATCCGGCCATACCGCTGAGTTCAAGGGCGAGGGCACCTTACTCATCGACGCATCTGTCATTGTACGAAAGACCGGTACTGGTCGGATTGAAATCGAGGGTACTGGGATACTGGGCATGCCTCAACAGGAGAGCACCTTTTATGCTGTCAAGAGCAAAATTTATGAGGGTCTGGCTGTGGTGGCTGGAGGATAGACGGAAGTTGGTACTTCCATGTCGCTGGAGATACGAATGCATTCGAGGCGCATTGTAACACCACTGTATTTGTTGATGGCCTGCATAATGGCTCTGAATCTATAATTCTACGAATGGCTCTGAGATCTTGCTCCCCTTTTTGGGTCACCTACACTTTCCCCTTCATCAAAACGTGTGACCTTGTCTGGAACTTTCCAAGTGGAAGCATAGCTCTAACAACGTTGGTTTCCTTCCTTTCTCAAACCTTGTTTCCCATTCTCATGGGCCTACAGGTCTGACCAATCCTCCCTCGACGTACTTAAATGCTTTAATTTAGATACCGTACTCGGTGTGTTTTTGACAGTTCCTTTAATCTGCATCTATTAAATACCCGTTTCTGTTAAAGCGCGCAATCTGCAGTCACTAGTAGCGTCTCCCGAATAGGTTTCCGGCTACCCTGTACCGGTACTCCTCTCCGCCTCTGGCGATTTCCGCCATCGTCCCTGGCCCGTTCCTCGGAAACTTTCTTGTAATGATTGTCCTCTGTGCGAGTAATACCTCCAGATTGACATTTTATTCATTGTTTGACGTTCGACAAATTGAACCCCCTGTCTGCGGAAAATCGAGTGCTGCAGGGCAGCATAAGAAGCTTCGGTTTACAATTCTCAAGTGTCCGTGCAGTGCTCCCCAAAGAAGTCGTTCGCGAGGATAAGCTTCAATACCAGGACGGCGGACGCCATCTGTCCGGCATGCAGAAGCGGAAGTAAAAGTTGATCCGATCGGTAGTTCTGGTGCGGGGAACACAAGAAACCAATCTATAATACGGAAGCAACAATATGATTTGCTATCAATCAGGCTCATACGGTTCGTTTCTTCACCGATACCAGACGCACTTGCTGACGCCGAGCCGTAGATTCATATCCCGCATCTGCTGGAAGTGCGCCGAATCTTGGCATTGAGTAACGTTGAACCCAGCCGTTGGAAACAGACGAATCTGAAGCGGCTGAAATGCCACCCCTATCATTTGAACGATATGCCCGTCGATGCGAGAGCTGCATTGCATGATACCAAACATTTCGGGACATACTACTGGCGTGGACTAACCGGAACCAAATTTCAATGCAGGCGCGTTAATATTCTACGTTGCCATTGTTATTGTGCTGCAAGTTACTCATGAATTGTCTATATAGAGTATGCAGCAAGTTGTTTGGGAGATTGACAATGCCAGACGATTGCCCCTCAGAGGCCCCCTCTCCGTAAGTCGCTGCCGGCAAAATCCTCTCATCCAAAAAGATTTGAGAAATTCAAAAGCCCCAAGTTCACCCACCTACGGTACCATATCTATCCATCTCTCATCTACCGCCTTTTCAAAATGGGAGGACTTGGGAGCTTTCTGTTTCTTGCTCTGCTCTCTGTCATATCAGCAGTAATTGCCGATGACACTTACGATTACATTGTTGTGGGATCAGGGCCTGGTGGGGGAACTTTGGCGTCCAATCTTGCGAGAGCTGGCGAGTCGGTGCTTCTTCTCGAGGCTGGAGACGATCAAGGAGAAAATCTTCATGAATTGATCCCAGGCTTGTTCAGCGTCGTGAAGGATGATCCTCTACTTCGCTGGGACTTCTTCGTCAAGTATCATTCCGACGATGCGATTACCGCCAAATTCGAGCATCTGACTTGGAAAACCACCGATGGAAAGTTTTATGTCGGTACTAGCCCACCTGTTGGCGCCAAACAACTGGGGGTTTATTACCCCAGAACCGGAACTCTTGGAGGCTGTGCTACACATAATGCTATGTGTGCTCCAATTCCGAGCAACAGTGACTGGCAGTATATTGCAGACCTGACAGGCGACAAGTCGTGGATGTATGTACTAATCTACACTTTTCTTCTCTACCAGATGCTAACCTTTTTAGCCCATCGGAGATGCGGAAGCATTACGTGAACCTTGAAAACAATCATCTGGTTCCAAAGGGGACACCTGGTCATGGCTTTGATGGATTCCTTGACATTACTGTCAATGGGCCTGAATACCTGCAAAATCAATCCCAAGCCGAGGAGGTCCTGAGAGCTGCAGCCAGGGTGATGGGCCAGGATCCGACCAAGTTGTACGACCTTTTGCAGCGAGATCTTAATAATAACGACCCGGACCGTGATGAGCAAACGGGACTCTTTGGTTTCCCTGCCCATCGAAATCCCATGGGCAGGAGAGTCACTTCCAGAGATGCAGTTGTCGCAACTCGCGACGCAACGAACTCAAATGGCACAAAGAAATATAACTTGACCTTGTCCGTGCATTCTTTCGTCACCAAAATCCTCATTGATTCCGGGGCCAAGCAATCGAGAGCCAAAGGTGTTGAATTCTTAGTCGGCCAAAGCATCTATGGCGCGGACCCGCGTTACAATGCTAGTTCTACTGGAATCAAAAAGCAAGCATTTGCGAGAAAAGAAGTCATCGTGTCCGGTGGTACATTTAACAGCCCGCAGATTCTTATGCTCAGCGGTATTGGACCCAAGGCGGACTTGGACAAATTCGGAATTCCAATTATTTCAAATCTTCCGGGTGTTGGACAAAATCTTCAAGACAATGTTGAGATCGGCGTTGCTGCAACCTCAGGGACTGTTTTCGCCAGCAAGGGACCTTCATGTACTTACGGACACGGAGATGACCCATGCATTCCCCCATGGAAGGATGGCAAGGGACCGTATACTCAAGGCCCTCTCGATGCTCTTATGGCGAGATCCAGCGTCTCCACTTCCAAGGAGCGAGATTTATTCTTCTTCGGCCTCCCCCAAACTGTTTTCCGAGGCTATTGGCCTGCAGACACCATCAACCAAATCCCACAGGATCCCCCCAACTCCTTCGATTTCTCAATGGTAAAAATGCAGCCACAGGCACGTGGAACCCTCAAATTGACATCTGCGAGCCCTCGTGATGTCCCAGAAATCAACTTCAAGTTCTATGAACAGGGAGCCTCTGATTTGCAGGGTCTTGCTGACGGTGTGATGCTCGGTCGCAAGATCTTCGACTCAATCAACAGCACTCTGGCACCATTTACTGAGTCATTCCCTTGCAAAGGCAATCGCGACTGCGATCTCAAGGAGACGATTAAGGCTCAGACGTGGTCGCATCACGCAACCAGTACTTGTGCGATTGGTGCTGATAATGACACCTTGGCCGTGCTGGACTCAAAGTTCAGAGTGAGGGGCGTGACGGGATTGAGGGTTGTAGATGCTAGTTCTTTCCCGAAGACTCCGGGGGCGTTTCCTGTTATCCCGACCTTTATGTTAGGCATGAAGGCGGCAAAGGACATCTTGGAGGATTCGAATAAGTGGTGAGGTGCTTGTCAAAAATAACTGTCTGCTCGAGAGGTGTTACGTATATAAAATAGAAGCGTAGAGAAGTTGTGGATTGGGTTATCTTCGCGACTGTTATTGCCTCTGTCAATATTTAATTAGTTACGAACTCTCCAATAGCTGCTCATCGTGAAGGTTCTTTGAAACGGGGGGGCTGAGGTTCTATTCTTTCATGTATTGATTTTGCTTCGGACCTCCGGTATATACGAAGTATGATGTTTTACTTCATCCTCGGCAGGGAATTACGAAGTACTAGGATTGATGCTTCCGATATTATATTGCAGAATGTAACACAGCAGGTGCCAAGTACACGTAAGCACAGGCTATTCCCTCATTTGTAATCAGCACAGCAAAATTACTACGCAACGTGTTTAAACATTTTTGTTTACAGTTTTCTATTTATTAATATTGTAGCTCAAAACAGAAAGAAACCACCTGCTATTCCTAATGGACGAACTCCCAGTTGATCACTTCACTCGAACAGACGCCTACACCCCGCACGTCTACAATGACGTCTACCCATCCATCGATCCAACGTCCCCTGCCCTAAGCCAAGCCGGGAAAATCATCATCATCACAGGCGCATCCGCTGGAATTGGGGCTCGCGGTTTCGTTCCCTCATTTGCGAAAGCCAAAGCGAAGGCAATCATACTCGTAGGACGAAATGAAGCCGGATTACTGGCAGCAGAAAATCAGATTAAACTCCTCAGTCCAGAGACAGAAACTCTTGTCCATGTTACTGATGTAACGAATATCGAATCCGTGGCCTCTCTTTTCGAAGCGGTGAAGACCAGATTCGGACACGCAGACGTGCTCATCAGCAATGCTGGGCGCGCAGGCCCTACTCTCTCAGTCGCAGACTCAGATCCTGCAACATGGTGGCTGGATTTCGAAGTAAACCTGAAAGGATCCTTTCTGGTCATTCAAGGATTCCTGAAACTTCTGGGGAAAGAGAGGAAAGGGACAGTGGTCAATATTGTCTCGTCTGTTGCTTTTTGGACCAGTCCAAAAGCGAGCTCCTATGCACTATCGAAGCTTGCGGGGGTGAGGCTGATGACTTTTGTCGCGAATGAAAATCAGAATAATGTTACAGCTATTGCGCTACATCCTGGAATTGTGGATACGGATGCCGTTCGTGGTAAGTGCTCTCATTTTAACATAAAGAGGTAAGGGTTAATATCTTGGTAGGTCCGTTTAAGAAGTTTGCGGTTGACACGCCGGGGTTGCCGGGTGGGACTGCTGTTTGGCTCTGTACGGATGCAGCTAGGTTTCTTAATGGGAGGATGATTCATACCAATTGGAGTGTTGATGATTTGATGGCACGAAAAGACGAGATTGAGAAAGGGGATGATTTGACGGTGGTTTTTCAGGGGAAGTTTGGTTTGGAGAAATTGTAGTGTTGTTGATATGGAGGGACCGAGAGTGAGTGTATGAAACATATAAAAGAAGTCAGGATTGAATGCTTATCTCCTCGACTGTAATGCACGCAGGAGTGCGAACTCGCACAAAACACTCAAACATTAACAAATAGCGACGAAGTAAAAGTGCTAAATTTCAAGAGTCAATATAAGAGGATAGGCTAGATTAGGATAAGTCCACTTTTTTTTCTTATAATTTGTCACAGTAGTAGAAATATTAAGAGTGCTATAACCTATTTCGCGATACTGCGCACATAACAGTCAAGGTAGCAAGATACTAAATCAAAGACCTTTTATCGAAGACTTTTACGAATAGCAGACCGTCCAACCTCGATCAAATTGTACTATTAGTGATTGAGGCTTTGGTTTGGTTTTGAAGAATTTCCAGAGACTCTACTAGGAGTACGGCAATTTTAAATTAAATTTGCTATTCCTCACTCTGGTTAGTCGGTAATGAGGAAATGCTTTGATTGACAAATCAGCGACAGCTTGCTAATTGCTAGGGGTTAATTCATTATAATTTAGCAAGTTCATCGCTGTAACTCAACGAGCCCAGTCAGATAAGTCTGTGTTTTCAGGCCAGTTTTAGCGATTTTCAGGCTTCGCGACCCCACCTTTAGGCTTCCGAAAATTAAAGTTGTCGCGATCACTTAAATGTTATAAAATAACTAGGAATAATTATAATATCAAATCTTATAATTACGAGTTATTAAACGCAAAGATACTTTCTACTCACTGACTTTTAAAAGTTTATAATTTTTAAATTTAGATTTACTAGTAAAATACCCTAAAATACAGATTTATCTGACCAGGCTCGTAACGATCAAAACCCTATAGTTTTGCGACTAGAACCTTTGGAACCTCTCCAAGCCAAGCATAACAGGATCGTTGATTTATGACCCAATGGCCAGTTCTTGTCTATAGACGCTCGATTGCTTAATTATGAAATTAATATGCAGTCAATTTAATGAATGCACGGTCGTGATGCATAAAGCAGACCAGTTGGTTGCCGTTTTTTAGCGCATGAAACCGTGAAATTTAGTGCCAACCCCCTATAGCCGCCCAGTGAGACTTTGCTAGGCGCATCAACTCTTTGGCATATGGGAAAAAATACTAAGGAAGAAAAAGATATTATAGAAGGTGTATTATCGATTATCGATTATCGATGTCTTAGTAGCTCAATGGGAACATCTCTATTAATTTATACTAAACCTTTGAGAGTAATGAGTATGGCAAATAAGGTGACTCGAGTAGTGTGTAGTGGCTGTTGCGTTGAACCCCTAAGCCCCTGAACCTTGCAGGTAGATGTAGGCGAGAAAGAAAGCCCTTCTTTCAGCAACTCCGGCGGAAATTTCTAGGTGAAAATGCCAATTTGAAATCTTGGTATAAAGAAAAGTAACAAGATCAACCTCGACTCCACGAGCTTTATAAGACAAACACTGTGTGCTTCGTAGAACTTCAAGCAAGCAATTACATGCGCTTTCGATTTTATTAATTACAGATGGTTGGTTTATGTTTCGGTTCATCGCTATTTCGTTACTTTGAACGGGTTAATATACGGCATATGCCTGCGATATCTACAAAACTTCTAAGACTTTTGCATCCATACCTTTTTCTTCTACCCTCACGGAAGCACCAGCACCAAATATTTTCATGTTGGGAATTGAGACTTACGAAGTGCCACAAATACAATATAGGTTTTCCAATTGAGTTTCCGGGTTCTCTTTCCCGCATAGTTGAAAGATTGATTGTTCCGCCTATAATACTTCCACCATTTCGGTATGCAAGCCAATATGCCAAATACTTCCCTCGTGTTTCGGGCTCCGGATAGCTCAGCATGATAGCCCCCTCCCCGGCCCAAAAAATTCCAGCGGTAATGCCGCAAGCTGCATGCCCAACGTAGATGAACCATTCTGTACCATAACGATCATTGGTGTACAATGCCGCCGAGTAAAGGACATAACTAGTCGTGCCGAAAATAAAGGAAGCCTTAAGTCCAAAACGATTTGCAATGATGCTTCCAGTCATGCAGGTAAATTTCATCAGGGCAAAGAAGAGTGTTAGATATATAGTAATAAATACTTATATCTATAATAAGAACTATTAGTAATATATATTACTAATAGATGATTTCTAATAAGTAGAATCTTCTAGTCT
>JAAMPI010000448.1:0-37486 GCA_013054445.1 Cudoniella acicularis
TTTTGAGGCGATGGAGGGGCAGGGGATTTTGATAAGGGTGGGGTGTCGAGGATTGTGAAGGAGGTTTTGGCGGAAAAATAAAGGGGCCGCGAGCGGGTTAGTGGTGAGGCTGTTTACGGTGTACAAAAAGGTGTATTATCATACATTGTACAATACAAAAAATAGCGTGGCGTCTGCTGGCAAGAAAGGAGAACCCCCATTCTATTTCTGTTCAATTTTTGGAGCAACATACGTGATGCAGGTTTTGGCTGAGGAATATGCGCGTGGTTTGCCGGTGTATAAAAAGGCATATCATGATGTACAATGCTTTTAAAACATAACTAGCATGGCGTCTCCAGGCTAGCTAATCAAGCAAAATCCCTATTTTCTTGCAGTTAGTTTACAATCACATTGAGCAAATACACTTACAACTACGAATGAGCAGGCAGATTTTGGGAACTTGAACGAAGGAGAGAATGCCCCTAAGGACACCACCTATATTGAGATTCCCAACCCTCTTTTCACAAGAGGTAAGCAAGGTAGTGCGAGCACTGAGCTGCCGAGGTTGACGCGAGCTCCAGGTCCCTCGTTTGTCGAGTTAGTCTCTAGACATATGGTATGAGACCTATACTCCATAATAAACCTTATACTTAGTTTCAAGCACTTTGACCCCTTGCTAGACAACTACTTCAAGAGGCAAACCGACAAACAGACAAACCGAAAAGTGCAAGGCAATCTGATACTACCTGAATAGGGCAACCCTTATTTTCTTTAGTAAAGTTATGGTGTTTCTACGAACCTATTACTTTTCTCACAAAATACTTTCCGCTTCCCACCTCTCTCCAGAAACCTCATACGAAGCACAACTCGACACCATCTTATGTCAAACACCAAATGTTCTAGATGTATTTCAATTTTCATGCAGCTACGTACATGAAAGATCGAAATCTCGACCACTGACCGCAAAAAAAGGAAATGAGTATGGAGATTTATCACGGTTAACGGGATCCTGCTTGCTTTTAATCTCAACCAACCACCCGAGTCCATCAGAAAAACAGACATCGAGAGTGAGATTCTTCATAAAATCGTGATATGATTGTATGCCTGTATGGCCGCTTACAATCCTTCTTGACTGGGAATGCGCCACGTAGCATAGTTGAGGGGAAATCTATCAACCAATGTAGCACGCATCTATAGCTTGTCGTAGTACTAGATGTTGTTAGTAAACGATCAATTGTATGTAAAATCAGGCAACTTACATTCTCGTAACCAGGAACCTCAACCTTGATACCCTTCTTCTTACGTATAGCCTGCACTATTTGACCAACCTTGGAGGTACCATCAATAGGTGATCCACCTGGAAGAATTTGCCAATGATCAAAGACGGATTGAGGGAAGGCTTGACCAGAGGTGTGTGAGCGGAGATCTGCGTTGAAACCGAATGACTCCATAACGGGGAGATAGGCCTTAATTGTGAAAAGAGGAGTTCCTGGACGTTGCTCCTCGTTAAATACGTGACCACGTCTTCGGGTAAGAACACCATAGACACCGCCCATAGCGCTCTCAGGAACTTGAATTTCGACCAAGAAGACTGGCTCGAGGAGACCTGGCTCGGCAAGAAGAGCCGCAGCATAAAGGACACGACGAGCAGTTGGGATAAGTTGTCCACCACCACGATGGATAGCATCGGCATGCAAGGTAACATCCATAATGTTGAATCGACACGATCTCATTGGCTCTTCAGCAACTGGTCCTTCTCTCGACGCCCATTGGAAACCCGAGACAACTGAGTCCTTGATTTCGTTCAAGTATTGAACGGCCTTGGTCTGATCAACCAACAAGTTGGCGCCATTGGTGTCTGGTCCGAAACACCAAATCTTACGGGCATCGGTGACATCCCAGCCGAAATCATCAGCCAAGATACGAGCACGAGCTTTGAAATCATCACGAGGGCCGATTCGGCCACCCTCAATTTCCTTCGAGACCTCTTCATCAAGAGGCTCAGCAACCATGTACAGACGGTTATGCTTGTTGGGTGATTTTGAAAGAGCGGTCATGCTGGATTTGGCGGTGACAGTTTCACGGTAATTGACGGTAGGGTCGGAGATACGGAGAGGAACACCGGCGTGATCTTCCTCAAGATCCTTCAAGCAAATTTCCAAGTGTAACTCACCGGCACCAGCAACAATGTGCTCACCGGATTCGGAAATGAGGGTCAGGACACAAGGATCGGATTTTGAGAGACGCTTAAGACCTTCAACGAGCTTAGGGAGATCCTGGGCGTTCTTGACCTCAACGGATCGCCGCACGACGGGAGAAACGGAGAACTTCATGACCTTCAAGTTGTGGGCGGTATCAGAGGTGGTGAGAGTTCCGGACTTCAGCAAGAATTGATCGATACCAACCAATCCAAGAATGTTACCGGCTGGGACATCATCGATAGGATCAACCTTGCCACCCATCATGAGAACGGTACGCTGAATAGCCTTGATGAAAAGATCATCCTTCTTGCCAGGGGTGTAGTTGGGACCCTGAATGCGGACCTTCAAACCGGATCGGACGGTACCAGCGAAAACACGACCGAAAGCATAGAAACGACCCTTATCAGAGGTGGGCACCATCTTTGAGACGTACAACATGAGAGGGGCCTTAGGATCGCAGTCTCGGATACCAATGCAGGCCTCATCATCAGGGGGACCTTCGTAGAGGGTCTCGGCACGGTACTTCTGGGCAGTAACAGGCGATGGCAAGTGAAGAATCATCATCTCCAAAAGAGCGTCGGCCGCCGGTAAGAAAGTTCGCATGACGACCTTCAATAGTTGTTTGCCCTCCTTCTCCTTGTCATCAGGCTGGAGCTTGATGTTAAGCTTTTCGAGCAAGCCTGGAATCTCATCCTTCTTGAAGTTCATGATGGCGTTGAAGATCTTGAAAATTGGGTCGAGGATAAACTGGTTGAAAGCACGCTCCAGTTGCTTGCCCTCGTGCGTACCCTTGGTGGTCCACTTCTTGGTGTGTGGGTTGAAGTAGTTGTCGCCCTGGTTTTGAATCAATACTGCTTAATGAAAATAATGGAGTAAAAGCTTACCCAAAGACGTTCCATCATCTTATTTCTGTCGACACCGAACTTCTTGGCGTATCTCTGAGCAAATTGTCTGACAGTGAAAGCCCAGCCATGGAGACCGGATCCGAAAGCAATAGTGCCCTTGTATGGGTAAACTTGGACATCACCGAGGGACTTGTCAAAATACGTTGAAATAACGACATTGACGGACTCGATAGTTCTTGAGAAGGATTGGTAAAGATCCTCCTTGGATACCTGCAACTCAAGAAGAGCACGATCGACCTTGTTGATAATGACAACGGGCTTGATACGCTCACCAAGAGCCTGTCTGAGCACAGTCTCGGTTTGCACGCACACACCTTCAATGGTGTCAACAACAACGAGGGCACCATCAGTGACACGGAGAGCAGCTGTGACTTCAGAGGAGAAATCGACGTGACCGGGTGAATCGATCAAGTTGATCAAAAAATCCCGTCCGTCGGTTTTTTGGCCAACAATATCCTTGAGATCCTCGTCGTCCGTAAGGTTGCCATACAGGGAGATAGCAGTAGACTTGATGGTAATACCACGCTCTTGTTCGTCGGCACGAGTATCCGTGGCTCGCGCATCACCGGCCTTTGCGGCGGAGATAATACCAGCCTTCGACAGGAGAGAATCGGTGAGGGTTGACTTGCCGTGGTCGACATGGGCAATGACGGACATGTTACGAACATTCGTAGGCTTGTCCATCAAGGCGCGGACCTCCTCGATGGTGAAACTGCATTGTAGATAATTATTAGCATACGATTCTGCTTCTTATCTCCGAATCGAGATGATCCTCCTCGTTCAAGTCGATTTCAACCTGCGAATGGAGTCGCGGATCTGTCTCTGCAGACATATCGAGCTCAAAAAATGATATGCCACTTACTTGACCATGTTGGCGGTGGTGCTTCGAAAAGCTGATTAATTGAAGATTTTTTTTATGACGCCGGAGCGTAGGTGGTGTTGGCACTCGAGAGTGGGATCAAAGTCCACCTGAGTGAGAAATCTATCGTGCGCTGTCTTGGACGAACCACGACAGAGGAGATAGAGAACAGTGAGGGTTTGAGGGTGTTGATGAAGAGGAGGGAGATGGAAGATAGGGAAGGGACCGACAGTATCGAGGAAGAATCTTGCGGTTTAGTGGGGTAATCTACGAGACGCTAGCCGTCAAATCAGAAGAGGGGTGATGGTGGCCTGAGGCGCGAAAGGCACAACATCGTCAAATCAGGGCTAGCCCTGAGCTCACATCTGTCGCCCCCAGCCGGCAAGGAGTCAACATGGCAACGACGATAAAATCACAACAGTCACTCGATGAGTCTTGACAGCGAGGCTGAGTCTATCTCATTACTGCAACATTCTGTTATGTATCAACGGCATAAGCTTCAACAATTTACGAGTTAAACGTGCTGCACTGCACAAACCCCAACTGCATGCACCAGTCAGAAGTAACCACGCAATGGAGAGGCCTAAGGCATAGGAATACAGTGGGGCAACTGACGATATTATCCAACCCTGTTGAACCCACATTGCCTAGGCATTATGTGGAGGGTTTTACCTGAGGGTCTCGTCTCCGTCATGCTAAAAGGCTAATGCTGGGCGCTTTTACTTAGAGTCCCGTCAGATTTTGTTAAGACCATTGTTGCCTCCCGACTTCTTTGTGTCTCTGCTCTTGTCCTCGGAATTATTATCTTAGCACTCATTTTTGAGGTATTGACTCATTTGTTTTGCCCACTATGCTTATTATGCTGCATCGGGATCAGCAAAGTGACTTCTCTTGCCTCTTGAGTTGTCATCAGTCCATTACTATAATCATTGCCAACCTATTTACCAGCTTCCCGCTATGACTCACGCCGAACGAGGCTATATTGCCTGACCTCAACTCCCATGGATACCGGATGCCACCGAAAACCAATGAAAATGCAATTTTGCAAGCCGACTCCCTCGCTATGCCAATTAAAACTATATGTACAAGAGGCAAACATGCCTCAAAGCTGGGTCAAGACGATCCCAGAATCTTCGCATACGCATCCTCTACTTCACTCGCTAATTCCAGAAGCGTCACAATCACGATCTGATGCGTCAAGTTGGGCATTCTATCTCGATGGAGCCCAATCCATTCCAACCTATAACAGTCAGCAAAATCCCATAGGTGCGCTAGAAGAAACTTACGGTGGCGTAGCTTCGCCCATATCCCTCAACTGAGGCGTTTCGATTATCGGCGGCTCAAGAGCTGTGTAATCGTACTTTGATTGTGGCACATTCACCTCAGCCGTGATCTTCTGTTGCTCGCCCTCTTTTCTTTCCCCGTCTTCCTCATCAGGGACACCAGTAATTTTCACGGCAGAAATGGGAAGAGGCTTCCCCAATTTTTGAGCGAGAGCTTTTGAATGAGATGCCCACATGCTGCGGATGTAGCTAATACGAGAATAGTTCCATCCAACTTCGACCTTACCCTCAAAAGAGCTCTTGAATATGTAATCGATGTGATTGGAATTTGGGACCTGCCAAGTCTGCATCGTTGCTTCAACCTTAGGAACTTTCAAAATAGTGCCACCTCGAGAGCCGGTGGCGCTATTTACCACATCCTCTACGCTAAGTGGTTTTGGCATATCGATGTTCTTGACCCCTGCGAGGCCAATGCGAAGTTGCCCGAGCGTCAGACCTAGAATGCTATGAATTTTCCCATTGTCCATCGTCACTGCAAATCTGGCTTGAGCGTTAAGTGCTTCTAGTTTGAAGACCTGGTGATCTGAGAAGGTATTCGGGAAGACTCCCATATTTACAGCATTAAGAGTGACGATAACATCCGTGTGTAGAGAAATCGGCGATTTGGCTATCTTGTCTTCGTCATGTTTGTGGAGCTCATGCTTAGGAGGAGTAGGCGAAGTCGGATGTGAGATTGATTTTCGTTGCATGAATTTTTCGATCTCGCTGAGGGAAGCCTCATAGTTGCTTCTCTTCTCCTGTGCTAATCGCAAGAATGCCTGATAAAGGGCGATCGCTTGTGCCGCAGTTGCAGTTGTGCAAAATACCTGCACCGCCTCCCCATCAAGAATTGCCACAAGTCGATCACCCTTTGCATGAGCACCACTTCGTACATTGTACATGTAGAATTTGAAAGAGGTAATATCTGCGACTAGGAAAGCGTGATAATCAAAGGCAGCCTTAACACGAAACTGACTGAACCCGAGAGATCCTTGCACAAGGGGAGTTTGGTTTAAGGCCTTCTCGCGGGCCGGCCATTGAATCGACGTTCGAATTTTAAAGTCCTGGAGAGCAACAAACCCACTCATTCTTCCGGTACTGTCAACTCCAACCTTGTCAAATCCCAAGCACAAATTTTGTTCCCAATCAGAATTTTTCTTAGAAGATATCCAGAAGTTCGATATCATAAACGCCGACTTGCCAATTGCTTGTCCTAGGTCCAGTTGTACATCCAACTCAGCAATTGAGATTGTGGCGTTCCAGGGAAAGGCGCCCGTCGCTGCCACTTGTTGGTATCTTTGAACTAAATAAGTTTGAGACTGTAAGGTAGACGGGACTGGTGCGGGGGTTGACGAGCTCTGTCGGATTTCTGGCGGTACCCAAATCTCCCTAAATAAGAGAAAGTCCTGCAGTTGTTTTGCATTTACCAGGACTTTCATTGGACTGATTTTCAGGATGGCAGAAAGCCCACTAGTTCCGCTGACATGCTTGCTATTCATGAGAGACAGGAAAACAGAATCAACATCGAAGCTGCCTGTAGATTCTCTGGAGTAGACGTGCTGAACCGAGGCTTGCAATCTAGAGAAGGTAGCAGAAGCAGCAAAGAAGTGACCATGTTCGGTTGATCGGACCGTATTGACCGTAAGGTAGATATCATCAAAACGTGCGGTCGCAGCTACGCGAGCAATGGGCTGGCAACTAAGACTGAACTCTTGTCGACAAATTCGGAGGCCCAGATTCAGTCTCGTGCGACCAAGAACAGCACTGGGGTCGGCTGTTAAGATGTTATCCTCATCCGCACTCATGAATTTTTGTGGTGATACTTTTGGCTCCAAGGGCTTTTTGTCGGTATCATCATCGCTTACAATCTCTTTGACAGTTGACGAGATCTCCATGATCAGTGGGACGACCGTAGGGTAAAGTATGTTTGATGATGCGTCGACTTTTAACTCTGCGTTCAGGGAGGGCTCGTCAAGTCCATTGTCTTTGAATTCGACTCTCCAGGCTAATCCCGGGGCTCGCAGCACAGTATTACTACTAGCATCAGTCTGCGTGAATTGTCCGTATCTACCAGGTTGTGGGGTTCTGCCACTTGTTGTTGCTGATACTGCGTGGGTTGATTCTGGAGTTTTCTTGCCGGAGAGATAGACCACCGCGCCAGCAAAATCTGCATCGATTAGGAGAGATTCCATGCGTTTCGTGCCAAAGAACGGTTGGCGGCGGTTTGCCTCAGTAGGTGGTCCTGGGGCCGGAGTGGACCACGTAGCAGAGACAGCGCGAACTTTCTCTGCGGCAGATTCGATCGACTTTCTTAGAGCTGAAGCAGGGATGATGAATTGGGACGTTAAACGAAGATCGAGAGATTTCCCAGCTGCTTGGAAAGCCAGTCTACGAGTGTCCTGAGTAGACACATATCCTACATTGAATATGACTTCTGGTAATAGGGCAGAGTTCAACGTTCTTTGAGTTTTATCTTGCGAGGCGGGAACCATTTGTAATTGGAGATCCTCAATGGTCAATCTGGCGCTATTTTCCTTTTTCGTTGAGAGGTCGATTCTCTTCAGAGATAAAACCAAGTCTTCTCTTTCCTGTTGCGAAGAATTTTCCCGGGTATAGGTGCCAACAAGCCAGCACACCTGCACGTTGAGAAGCTCTAAAGAATACATTGACGAGAACATTATGGTAGACCCTGTAATGCTGGCTCCCGCATCTTGGTCATCCTCGTTAATAGCGATTCGAGGTTTTGACTGTCGGAGCCGGCGCAAGTAATCCTTCTCTCGCGACAGGTCAAGGTCCTTGATCTTTTCTTGCAGATACCCAATGACATCTAAAACGGAGGATGCCGTATCAGCGAACAGATTTATCTTCAGAGCATTACTCTTCAGATGAAATGATCTGACTTCGTTCCCAGTATCGCTCAATTTAGAAGTTGCAGTCAAGAAAGCCGCAAATGCAAGGTTCCCGCATGGTTCCATTCCATTTTTGTTCCATCGAGATAGTTCGAACATAATTTCTTGCAAGCTAACTCGCATTTCCGGGAATGCAAGCACCGGACCATCTTGATCAAGGCGGTTGGCTAACACCAACTGGACACAGCCAAGGTTGAAGTCAAGCCTTGCTCGATTGGAATCACCACGATGGCCATGCGCATTTGCAAAAATATTGAAACCTGCCAGTGTTAAGTGGGCATCGTATATGAACATTTTGGCTTCTTTGGAAGTGGGTTTTTGAGATGTCCCAAATATTTCTTCAAGGTGAGTTTCCATTATTTTGACGTCCTCCTTCACATCAGCTATGACACTCGAGATTTCGGGTCTATTTAGCGCTGTCAGGAGACTATGAACGGCAGCAGCATCGAGCTCAACAGGTTCGACGGATGCGAAAACAGATACAACTGTTTCGTTCTCCAAAATGTGGCAGGTAATACGACCATTTGTTGGTGGCACTTGTAAAAGCGAGATACTCCTAGAGCTGTTTGCGAATATTGTCTGCATATCATGAGAGTTTTCCTTGACGTCAAAATCAAAGACCACTTCCGAACCCATTTCTGCTGCTAGGGAGGCCCGAGCAACAATTCCAGATATGTTATAGGTCAGAGACTGGAGAAGGAGTATGCTGATATCGTATTTGTCCAGGACCAGAGCGACGTTGATTTTAGTGACAGATTTAGGTTTCCTTTCCACCTCTACGAATCGAGTTTGAGACGGGATCGCAGGCATGTTCTTTTTCAGACCATATAGCTGGGCAGCCTCGTCGCCAATGATGAGATCCAAAACCTCTACCAAAGCAAGGATATCTTGACGTACGGCAAATGACAACTTCTGGCAATTCCCAGCAACTTTAATGGTGTTGATCGGTATCCCGTTATCAAGCTGCTCTTCATGAGAAATAAAAATGCTCGGAAAGTGGATTTGGTACGTGGTGAGTTCTTGCGAGTGGCTCGTGATTTTCGAGGTCGCTGCTTCGGCTGCAAGCATGAGTGTTGCGGCCTTTCTTTTCTCGCCAGTTCTAATATCAGTCACGACAAAAGACGCATTTAGCCCTTTACTTAAGGAGGTGGCTCTAATGTTAATGGTATCGAGAGTGATAGAACCTTTATCAGTAGCAACAAGAATGTGCAAGTCGTGCTTCAATCTCATTGGGGTGCTTTGGCCAGACCGAACAGGAGACTGGTTTCTCCTATTGTCGTTTGAACTTTCGCCATTTCCCTGATTGTACAGCTTCATTATATCGTCGGCCAGCTCACACAATTCCCAATTCAAGTTGATAGAAATATCAGCACAAAATAATTGGACAACCGTCATTTCGGAAATATCGGCATCTCGTGGCGACTGGGATTCAGCTTTAACATTGACCGTTTTGTTTTCGAACGTGGCTACGATCTCTGCCAAAGAGATCTCGTTTTGTTTTGGACCAGGGTCCAGCACAAGCCGAACTAACTCGGTCCTGAACGTCATTTTCACTGGCCACGATGTCTCTGTCTTGGGCATGTTGTTTTCAAGAGATGGCCCATACACCCTTTTAATCACAAGACATGTATTAGTGTCGTTCAAGTCCCAACTCCGCCAATTATCAAACCCACTGAGGACATTTTCCCGAGCGTTTTCGGGGACGGTTTCTGAATTGTTTGAACACCGCATGGAAATGTCTTGCTTCGTGGAATCATGCAGGCTATCATACATATGGCGAAGCCGAGTAATGATTTTCCAGGAGTCCGTCGTCCGTAGATGATCTGTGGCCGAACGTAGCACGTATGACGGTCTTGTCAAAAATAATGGGTCTGTTGCTTGCTGACCAGCTGCTGCCACTAAATAGGTGAAGAGTTGTAGACGATTGCGTTGTTGAGCTGTGAGGTTCGAGAATGTCCCTGACATGTCACTGGCAAGCAAGCCCGTTCTGTGCAACAAGGAGGCAAGATACTCAATCTTGCTGCTTGCAGTAGCCACCTCAATACCCTTGAAAGCTACGGTTGCTGAGGTAGCTTCACCAGACACCACCCAACATGCCACATCTTCAAGGACCCCGTTTATTGCGACCTGCGGATCCTGTATATCGGTGTACCTTTCTTTGGCAGATACATCTATGGATGCTAAAGAAAGATGAAAGGTGGATGATGTTGCTTGAATTTGAGACGCAAGATTGTTTTCTGAAGTCGCTGCGTTCTCCGATCTAGTGGTGACAGCCAGTCTAGATATAGACATGTCATACTGGTCGTGCATTTCTGCGGAAGTCCCGGAGCGGTCGGGGGTGAACGCGTTAAGAAAACGAAGACGGATGCTTGGTGCTCGAACACTCAAGTCTGTAACTTTTCGGGTCATGTTCCTGTGCTTCTTTAGATCGAATATGTCACTCATGGAATCAATTTGGAGTTCGTCCAAGATATCCGCAGGATCACTGGCCTGCAATGCTGCGACGAGGCCTGCGACGGCAGAAACGGCTTTGGGATTGAAAACACCACACAAACCAGAAGGGAGCTCGATCATGAAGCTGACATGAGCCGCATTTTCGTTAACACGATCAGGTTGGACATCATCTAACGCGAAACGCGCTTCTTTAAAGCTGTGACACTCTTCCGAGTCTTCCCAAGTAGGAGGCAAGTCTTTCTTATCAGGCTCTACTCCTTCTAACGGAAAGTAGGGCGCCATGTAGGAACTAGAAAACGTCACAGTTGAGGGCGGTAGGACTCTATGATCGCCCACAGCACTATAGAATGAAGAACGACGACCCGTAGATGCAGAAATATCTCTCAACGGCGTTCGGCGGCCGGGGCCAGCGCCCGCTTGCAAACTCCTTGATCGGGAATCCATTGGTCGTGAGTCACCTCTTTTTCTCGAGCTATTCGGCCGGAGAATGCTGATGTCACTTCTCTGGCTTGTGCTGGAAATGGAAAGAAATGAGGATTTGCGTCCAGTAAATCGGTCCTGGTATAAAGAAGATTTTTCAGAGTGGATGGACTGGCAAGCCGGTGGAGCGTCTACATCAGAACTAACAGGAAGGGCAATAGGAGGAATACACATGGCTGGTGGATCAACGCCAACAAGCATTGAATCATCAAGCAAATTGGGATGCAGTAAGAAATCAGCCCTGTGTGTTCGTTGGTCATGGCGCTTGACGTGCTCTTGTTGAAGCTGGCGGTCTTTCTCAAAACCAAGCTTCCGTTGCACCATTGCAATCGACAATGCTGTTTGGACAAATGCATGGGTTTCAACTGGGTGCTGAGTCCGTGATCTGTGCCGTGATGCCGATTCTGCATCGACACATCCGAGGTGCACTTCAGGGACGAGGATATTCAATTTCTGCGAGTAGTGAGATCCAGCCCAGTCATTGAAACTGACTGATATGTTCGCGGTCGAAAACAGAAATGCGGCCTCCTCAACATGTAGCCATATCCTGATCGACTGAAGTGATGCTCGAAGGAACGTGATATCATGTAAGATTACTTCCGAGATAGAGGGGAGTGCATTTTCATCATCTTCAAAAGAAAACGCGAATGCCCGTGCACCACCAGCTAGTCGTCCAAAGAAGTCCATAGTACACTCGCCTGTCACGGCACCAACCCCGAAGTCCCAATTACATACGTAAGTGGGTTCAGTTGGAGGGAGTCCAAAAAGTCTGTTCCCAGAAGCATTAACTCCGTCGATGAAGAGCTGGGTGCTAGAAGTTGCACTTAGCGGTGTTGTGCTGCCAGACTGTTCGCTGCCCAACGAGAATGCCAAAGTACTGAGGATGACGTCCAGGTCCATGTAATAGTTGGTGAATCTGATATCAGCAGCGATAGTGGCGATTTCGATACGGATATGTTCTTTGGCAGAATAAAGGTTGGATGGAAGAATCACGCTCGAATCATCTACAGTGATGGCAAGGATGACGTCCAGATCGTTGGACTTTTTGTGCGGTTGAACATCTCGCGCTTCATTATCATCTTCTCGCTGCGCACGGAGTACTTGTTGGTATTCCTCGAGAGTTTTGAAGCGTATATCATCACCAAAATAGTTATCCTTGATTTTCAAGAAATAACGAATGACAAATCCATAGAATTGAGCAGATGGTGCATTGCCATGCAAAGTGAGTAAGAGTGTGTCTGTATTGCTACTTGAGGTGTCTGCGCAGAACTGGTATTTCCCATTAATTGCAAGGGTTTTCAAGGTGGCAAGTTCGGTTGAGCGTAGGAATGTGGCCTGGGTGTTCCAAGGAGGAATATGAAGATTTAGTCCACCATGCATTCCATCGACGTCGAAGGAAATCGCATTTCGAAACGGACGGTATGTATCTAATGGAATACATACTTTCGCGTTTAGTACAGAGCCAAAAATAATGATAAAAGTATTATCATCAAAGTCTGATGGATTGTTGATAATATTAGAGTCGTTGACATTGAGATATAATCTGAAATTGTCTAAATGCAGATTAACCATGTATCGAAATGGCGAATATGTCAAGTAATCAGGCGGCGGTCCACTCGCCCAGTCATCGACGAGGTCGATGAGGAGGAAAATGTGTTCCCGGAGGAGGAAGAGCTCGAGACCATTGCTGGCAACATCAAATTCCCATGTACGATGACCATTCCACTTCAAAGGATTTGATAAGTCGCAGGAAATCTTGTTGTCCACGGATCTCCAGAGCAAGCCGTGATTAACACTCGTGGTAATTTCTGTGTTTGGAAGGTCGAGCTCTAATGTATTTGAAAATCCAGACGGCCCGGCTACCATATCCATGGAATATGAGGCTGTGGCGTTGGCTCCCACCTTAACATCAAGCCAACCAAAAGGACGTATTTCTGGTCCAGGGTTCCCTTTATCGGCTTTCCGTCGGCGGTGCTTGCTGCTTCGACCTTTCTGGTTGTCTTGTCTGGCACCAATAGAGTCTGCGTGTTTTGCCCATCTCCAATTCTTCGACTCTTCTCTTATCGGAATTCGAACTGTCGTCTCTTTGTCGAATTCGATATACACCTTAAACTCTGTTGGTACTCTAAACTGGCCCGGAACGAGATTTTTACTTGGTGTAGTATCCTTGCATAAACTTGGAAAAAAGGCTCGCTGGATGTCGGCACGCTGTCTGTCTGCCCAAGGACCATAATTGATAATGGCTCCATTTAATAACAAATCCAAACCCCATTCAGGGGGAGGATCTCCGTTGATATTTCGAATTCTTCCCTCATTGCCCATCTCTTGGTGACCTGGTTTTTCTGGAACAGTTCCCACAACATCCCAATAAAAGCTCATTGTCGCTTTGGGGCTGTCGGCAATAGTTGAAACTGTGGCGTACTCGATGGCAGACCATCTTGCCTTCTCATCCTGCTCATTCTCATCGAGGTAACGAGAAAGACCCTGCCACCCTGTAAAGCCAGGGCCGGTCTGTGGTGAATTATTAGGAGGATGGTCTGAGCTCGAGATCGAATCTACCGAACTCCTAAATGCAGGCACAAGGTCTTGTAAGGCATGCCAAACCTTTCGACGTTGTCGATGGAGAAAAGTATGATTGTGGACATGAGTCTTTTCTGGATCCGGATGATCAGTCTCACCGCGCTTGATACGAGTTGCAGTAGCAGTCTGATCCTCTTTATAATCGTCGTTCGGTTTCATTTGAACTACTGGATGATCAAACTCAAAATTGATCAATTGTCTGTACTGATCCAACGTTTTTGAGCTCGTTGCATCTATCTCCCCCGTAGCTCTGTCTGCTTTGGCGATTAATACGCTCTTTGTGTTCTCATTCCCCAGAACAACAGCTGCTTTGATACAAGTGACTTGGATGGGAAGAAACCGCAGGATGAAGGCTCCTCCTGGGCTCGTGTGATCATCACTGCGAACCTTGTTTAACCTCGTCTGAGAAGTGGACGAGGATTCGTGAGACTTGGGGTCACCTTTCGACAATCCCAAACCAAGACTTTCTGTCAGAGGTGAATCATCATTCTCAGAGCTGTTTGAAGATTTCGAAATAGGATCAACCTTTTCTGGATCCGTCACTTTTGTTCTTTTCCTTAAACCAGATTCGAATACTTCAAATTTATATTGCTGATCTGAACTTGCGTCAACGGGCTCTTTGTCCTCGGTCATGCTGGCAATGACAGCGTCATACGCTGCACTTCTGTTGTAGACGAACCATTCCGCGCCATGTAGGGAGATGTTGATGCGGCAGGGAAGCTTGTAAGGGTTTTGTATTCCAACGTCCTCCACTCCAACAGTTGAGCTGTGGTATTTGTTGCCTTCATTCTCGGAGTCGGACGACATGCGTTTCGGCCCACTAACCTTGGCCTTGTCAACGTGGAGACCTCTAACATTTCGCAGCCAGTAACACCAAGTAATAAATCCGCTATGGATTAATATAGTTTCATTGTTACCATGATATCTCAATCCCTTGAAGAAGATTCTCCCTCCAAGTAGAGATATTTGTAAAGCTTGGATATCAATGTAGACCCTGTATTTGTGCCAAGTCCATGCGCGGAGGCCGTACGAGACGAGAGTCGCGAAGAGTCTATTGAAGTAGAAGAGGAAGAAGAGGGTTCTGCTCCGCAATTAGCTGAGTGGTATTGATTCAGACGATAGTTTGTACTTGCAGGACGCCGCAGACGAGTAACTCCACGAGAAACACCCTAGAGTTAGGTCAGTATTGAATATAAATTCACAGGGAGGGAAACTACCAATTGAATCCAACATCATCCCCCAAAGGGGACGCGGTCAACTCTCCACTAGTTGTCGACATCTTCTGTCGGCCCAAGGCTATGGCAACGCGCCGCTCACAGTTGGCCAAAACCTCGCCATGTGTTCACTATCAAGCGTGCAAAAGGTAGATTGGCATTGTCTTTTCGATGTTGCCCGTCTGATGATGAGGCCGTTGGCTAGTCACAGAAATCTAAAAAGGTCACCAGCACAGGCGACAAAGCTTCCCGATGCTGCTTGTCGATCAGCAACAGTGCGTTTCGCGAGGAGCTGGTGATTCTGCCGCACCACACCGCCCTCGAGCTTCTGGAACCTTGATTCAATTTAGATTTCCACATCCAAAGCAATCTCCAGCATACCTTCTGTCCTTACAAATCCAATCTTCTTTTATGCTATCGAGCTGCAGCCTACAGATAATGCTCCACCGCCTTCTTGCTCTCTCTTGACAAGACCCTCCTTGGTCGCGGATTCGCAGTTCGGAGCTCAACGCGTCATAGCTCTCGACTCCCTACGATACGATGGAGGGGGGAGGCTTGTCTGGGGGAACAGGAGAAAAGCTGACGCATGCTACTATTATCGTAGCAGGAGTAGCATCTATTGTGGCGTCTTTGCTATCTGTTGTGTAAGAAATACCGGCATAGTCTTAGGCAGTGCTAACGTTCTTATCAACAGCTCAATATGGTTTCAGACGTACGCATTTTCTCACTTCCAGAAGCCAGAAACCCCCGAGAGGCTGACTGTAGACAAGAAAAAACTACCGCAAACCCCTTTTACAACGTTATGTCGTGCGAATATTGCTCATGTAGGTTGTAGACATTCTGGATTTAGGCAGTCGTATTGACTCGGCAAAGGGTTCCGATCTACTCGATATCATCATGGTCAAGTATCGTTTCTTTGAGAGCGGCTATGTTTGTGGAACCAGTCCGTGATATATATGAAGTAAGTATCAAGTGCTGTATTGAAAACCCAAGCTAATCTTGTCAGGCTTTCACCATCTATACATTCTTCCAACTTTTGATCAATTTCATCGGCGGCGAGCGAGCACTAATAATCATGATGCACGGCCGAGAACCCGTCCATCATCTATGGCCCATGAACCATTTTCTACCCAAAGTCGACATATCAGACCCCCACTCATTTCTAGCAATTAAGCGGGGGATCTTGCAATATGCCTGGTTGAAACCGGTTCTCGGAATCGCGACGATAATTATGAAAGCCACTGGTGTTTATCGAGAAGGAGTTTTGGCATTGACGTCGGGATATATGTGGACTGGGATTTTTTACAACGTTAGTGTTACCTTGAGTCTCTATTCTCTCGGGATGTTCTGGGTGTGCATGTCGAAAGATCTACAACCTTTCCGTCCAGTACCGAAGTTCCTGTGTATTAAACTCATCATTTTCGCCTCATACTGGCAAGGCTTCTTTCTATCGATTCTGGTCTGGCTAGGCGCTATTCCCGATAACGTGGAAGGCTATACTTCGGACAACCTGGCGGCAGCCATACAGGATGCTCTTATTTGTATGGAAATGCCAATTTTTGCAGTCGCCCATTGGTATGCTTTCTCCTGGCACGATTACGCCGATGATAGTATTTCAGCCGCAAGGATGCCGGTTTGGTACGCGGTTCGCGACTCTTTTGGAATTCGCGATCTCATCGAGGACACGAAAGAAACCTTTAGTGGAAATAAATATGAATACCGCCTCTTCGATTCGGGAGATAATGTCCTTGCCCATGAAGGATCTTCGTCGCGCGTTGCCCGAATGATGGAAGGAATGAGGTATGAACGGGGCGGAAAGGGAAAATATTGGATACCTAAACCTGGTGCAGCAAATTCCAGAACACCGCTTCTGAGAAATAACGAGAGTCCCAGCCGTCCTCGCAGCCTCTCGCCGACCAAATCGGCACAGAATGATGCTCAGTATATGGGATATGGAGATGGAAGTGTCGAAAACCAGGTTCTCGATCCGGAGGAAGAGCATCTCTATGAGAGGGCGAGACGATTGGAATATGGAGATTGGAATGCAAGTTGGCACCCCCTGGCTAAGGAGGCCTTGCTTATTCTTTTAGTATCCTGTTATCACGGCACACCACGCTTCACGCCAGAGATGGTTGAATGCATCCCCAGACCTTCTGACGACGTCTGCGAATCGTAATTTGCTCCAGCCAATCAAAGACAATCAAATTCGGCGGGCAAGTAACATACGAGAAACTGTTGAAGATGTTAAAAAGAAAACCCGTAGTAAGCATAGTAGCAGCAGCAAGAAAGGCGGAGGTAGCTCGAAAGGCAAGCAAAAAGCTGTTCCCAATGGCGAGGAAGGGCGAGCACCTGCTCTGAAAGGGATGTTGCGGCATCACTCTTCCGCCTCCAGCTCGGCCAAGTCCGATCGCAGTCAACTCGTCGATTTGGTGGTTGAGGATGCCACTGCTGAAAATGCCGAAAGAGTTCGTGCCCGAAAAGAAGGCAGCGCTGCTTGGAATGAAACTGATCAGAAGCACTTTGTGTAGGTTTGCTGCTCCGTCACATCTGCTGAGCTAACGTTATGAAAAGACGCACTTATGGCAGTGACACTGGCGAAGATATTCGTGAAGGTCATGAGCCGGCTGGTGGCAGCGCTCTTAACAATCCCAACGAAGACCAAGAAACCAACCCTTTTGCTGTGGGCGATGGTGAAGATGATGAAGAAAATTCAGAGGAATCGCGGCATTGGAAACAAGCCTCGGAACCTGAAGTCCTCCCCAAACCTAAATACGGACTTGAAGGAGAAGCATTCGAGAATGTTTGGGGCGGTGGGGATCCTTCTGGGTCAGCGAGTGAAAACCCATGATGTATACTAGATACCCTTTGTAGGTTTGAGGCTGTGGGTGCATTGCGAAGGCGTCCATCGATATTCATAAGGTTGGGAATAATGTCTCAAAAAGACAGATGTACGCACTACGAGACCTCGTAACCATTTGGCAGCGAGTAGACATGTAATGTCAATCCCGGTTTGCAGATTGATGAAATGTTGTCTTTTATTCCCGGGCCGAATATCTCGCGCAATTGGTAAATAAGTACCAGGGGCTGTGCCCCTTTTCGGCATTTTGTCCTATTTCTCTCAAAACGTCAATTAAAGCAGCCTATTCAAGACATAAAGCTACCTAGGTACCCAGGATTTCTTAGACTCGACTATATGATCAAGGTAAAAATCAAACTTTAGTCTTAGTCAACTGCGGAAGAGAAGCCACCGGTTGAATGCCAGGGTCACATGCTGATTTTTCGCTGCGGTCCACTAGATCAAATGTTGGATCAGCTCCCGAGTGGCTCACGCTCAATAGAAACTCATTGGGGGTCGATGCCCGATGTCACGGATGGAGTTAGGTTCCCTCGAAGCTCGATCTTGGTAGAGCCAATACTTTCACACCACAAATCTGCTTCGGTCAATACTGGCTGCATTGCACCTGCATACTTGCTTACCGCCATTCCAGGAAGTTCTTTCCTGTCAGTCCACTGAGGGCGGTATCGGTGGCCTAACGCACAAATGAAAAGAGAGGATTTTCGTAAGTAAAATGGAGAAACGCTCTCCCCGTCGAACACGGAACTCTCGTTACAGGTATTAAGTTTCTAGTTTTGGCACCCGACGGCCCAGACAATAATTATGAAGCCATTCGAGCACAACAACAAGCTTATATACCGTCAGTCAAAGTCCATCAAGGCCCACACCTTGTTTCTTGACCAGCAATAAAGGTATGCTGTTAGGATTACCTGCGACTCCGAAGGCCTTCAACAGCCATGGCACCTCGCTTAGCCAACCCCACTCGACTTGAAGAACAGGATTCTTCCGCTATTGACTTTGCTTCAGCATCCTCGAGGTGGTAATCGACTCATGTACTTATTGTTACGCCAACAACCTAGTTGTGTAGGTATGAGAGCTCGCCTTTCCAGTGCGTGTGGCCACTGTCGCCGTCGAGGAGGTGGTGGGAGCAGCTTCGTATCATAACCACAAAATATGTTGTTGATGTTTGGCAGTTTAACCCTTATTATTACTTGCAGGTCTTCGGGGGTAGCCGATAACAAGGATATTCTGGATGCTCCAAAGTTGTTGGGTCTTCCCGTCGGTTGGATGTTCCTGACTACTTCCCGTCGGTAGCGAACAATCTAGCTGTGGTGAGGACTTCCTTCACAATCTCTCAGCTAACAATAAAGACAACACTCGACGACTCGTCTCCTCCTCTGCTATAGCGTATGCTGAGGCAGTATCGCGAGCATGGCCCTTGGATTTCTTGCACTTGCCAATCTGCCAGAGCCTCACCTCCATGTAACAGCATTTGCTGCTGTATTCAACCACCACATTCGAAGAGTTGCTCGAAGCTGCGACATCTGCAGCGTGTGCGTCCCTCCGACTTGTATTGTTCTTGGAAATCTTGACATGGAAACAATTCTTCGAAAACGGATAGACTATCGATTGCAACTTTGCCTTGATCTATCTGGCTCTTGAACGAGGATCAACTTCGTCGCGTTCAACACCAGCTGACGAGGGTTCGCTCGAGGGTTCGATTCCTGTTGTCCTCGCGCTTGCAAACGACGAAATTGTGCCCTCGGGAGCACTGCGATCTTCATCACAGACTGGCCTGTATCTACGCGCTGTCATACCGCCCTTGACGTGTCGCGGGTTGATCACTTTCACGTCGTCCACGAGGAGACTTCAAAAGCAAGGCCACAAAGAGTTTAATTCACGGAAACCCTGCTAATGATAGTAGTGAAGTGTAGAACCCCTTTCTTGTCCCGGAAATGACAGCGGCGGCAGCTTTACTACCATGAAATACATCCCGCGAGAGGAGGGCCGAGCGATCGTCGTCATGCTATTGAGACACAAAGCAACTATGGGAATGCACAGTATATCATGGATCACCAAGAGGCCCCTATTAAACATTCCGGTATCGGTGGACACAAGGCTTCTGCGGAGACCAACGCTAGAATAAAATCCGAAGTAGGGAAGTTCTCACTATGGAGATTTCCTCACCGCCACTCAAGTTGGTGGCCTGCCGTCAAACTTCACCGACATTTCATACGCACCCTCAGCGCCGAGACCGAGATTTTCTTCCAATGCAGACGTACAAGGGAAAGTAAGCCTATAATTCTCAGCAAAGAGTCTCTGTCGAGTCACAGATGGTTGCTATACTTTAAATGCAGGGTTATCTGCTTCGAGACGAGCTTGGGCTACAAGCAGGTGGACATCCTGAATGGTCATCCTTCAATCGACGTCAGACACTGAAATTAGTAGAAAAGTGGGGTGAATATTCACCCGAGACGCTCTGTGAGGGGATATACAGCGAGGGAAGACAGGAAGCGTTGGACATTTTCCCGGTTCGCAGCACCAATCTCGTTCTCACGTTGGTCTGCATAAGTTTCAGCAACAAGAGCTTTGGGTGATTTTCGATTACTTGCCAGTGGACCAGGCACAAGTGTGTAACTGTATCATTCTATGTTCCACATCAACGAATCCACTGTGAGATCCGGGAGTCAGCATATTCTTCTTTCAATCTGTTTTGAGAATAAGTAGACCGAGAAGAGTGGCTTTAGCATTTTCGGGATATGCCCGCGTTCAAACGTATCCTAGGACCAAAGTGGCAAAGGAATAGGGAGCCCGGTTATCCTTACGCTTCTCTCATTAATGTTGGAAGTCGAAGTGGCACCCGAAGATCTTTCAAGCTTTGAAGACTTTCGAGATATCTAGTACTCCATTGCCGAAGCGCATGGTCTGTATGGAAGGAAGATAAGCGCATGCACTTGGAATTTCGATCTTTTGACGAACCGTCCGTCAGGCTTCCATTATCCGATTGCACGTTGTAGTACAACTCCACCATCTGACACCAGCCTCCTGGTCTTGTCACTCGGAACATATCCCGAAGATATTCTGTCCACCTGTTGACATGTATTCCGTTCGCCATCATTTGTGAATGGACAAGGTCGAAATTGTGCGCAGGAAAGGTGAATCTATTTCCATCAGTCGATGGTATTGGATATAGTGTTCTTCAGGTGACATGCCTTCGATTCAGATCATCTACTTGCAAATACAGATTCCTTGGTATTTCCTCTGGCTGCCATGGGTTTATGTCGATGCCTAACACCTGGCACCTCGAATCAGCAGTCGGCATATCTTGGAGCCCTGATTCCAGCAGATTTACTAAGAGTAGGTTCCAAGTTAACTGGTTCCTCGTAGCAAATTTCTTACTTCGCATCTTGGGTTTTGATCTGCAACTTCAACGGCCCAGCTGCCGTTACCATAACCGCAGTCTAGTATTCGACGAGGACGCGACAATGGAGGGAATAGGAGTCGTCCGTCGAACACCCTATTCAATACGTTGTTCATAATATCAAGCCTCTCGAGCTCGTCCTGAAGCGAAGATCACAAGTCAGATAGGGGTTTCGTCACTTTGTGACCTGCCTCTGGGTTAACATCACCTCGTCAATAGGTACAAAGTAAACTTGGTTGGCGACACTATATTGCTGATACTCTCGGTTGTGTATGATAACCGTCTCGAGGAAGCTGTTATCCAGAGCGCTTGTGCCATCCTCTGGCGCGCTTTCGTTCCAGATTACTTTAGCGAGAATCTGTCCCCTAGGGGAACGAGCATCGGGAGATTACATACCTTGCCATTATTGCAAAATCAACTTTTTATCTGATCTGGATAGTGTTCTTGCTTTCGTTTTGGAATCAGTCGAAGATCAAGATTTTGTTCAGGCTAACAAATGTCTCAGGGGAAGCGAGCAAGACCTAGTTGTCAGTGATGGTCGAATGAGTATTTGCTGATCAACTAAAGGGGTGGTGGGTTGAGAAACGGTGAAGCCGAAAGGTGTACTGAGGCATCATTGCACATTTCGATTCACGTAATATCAAGATTCAAGAATCTGCAAGCCAGACGGATTCCAACCTATTACAACATTTTGGCACACCTCAACGTTAACTGGCAAGGACCTTATTTGAATATTGAAGTGGGATGGCACTGCAACTCAATGTATGTGCGGCTGGGAAAGGAATCAAACCCCCGTCGATTTGCTCTATCTGGATCGCAGCTCTGAGGAGACCACCAAGTCTAGTTTTGCAGGGGCAAGCAGCCAACGAGATGAGGAAGGCTGCCGGGACAGCGGGTCTACTTACCCGTTCAAATCAGTATGTAAGATTTGTGACCTGAATGGTTGGTCCGCTGCCTCTCTCTGAATGTTGTGAGAACTAATCAGGCGGGCTTCCCTAACAGCTCTCTACTTTTCGAAGCCCTGACCCATTCCAGCCCAACTATATGACCGGACTTTTGAGCCCTCTTCGCCCAATAGAAGATGATGATGAATTCTGTTGTCACAAGAATAAGTCAGGTTCACTCGCCCCCCAAAGCGAAGTCGGGTACCGATAACTAGTGAGTGACATTGTTGGCTGGGTAAAGGTTAGGGGGAACCCGCCAGCGATCGTGCCCTCGAATTTTGTTTCAACAATTTCGACGAAGATGGCTGGAAACAAAACAAGAAACCGACAGTGCGGTTCCTGGAATCCGAATTAAGTTTCAAGCATGGACCAGGTCCGGTTCTGCTGTAAGAACAGCCAAAGGGCCGTTCCGGATTATCGTGGCACGCCCCCAAAGCACAGCATCTGATGAGCTCCAGAATCGCAGCCGCCGAGCTTTGGTAGCAGTTGTACAAAAGTCCTCGGCTAAAACTTTGGCCCCAAGTCGTGTTTCTACTGTGTGCAGCACATGCAGAGCGAAAAAAGTGGCTAGGACGGAACTACTGGCCTTCTCGGAGCTCCTAGAGACCCAACGAATGTACTACAGCTCTGATGCCTGTTCTGCATATTTTGTTCTCAAAGCGCCGCATTAGATTCTCTCAGCTGGATGTTATTTTCCTTTAGACTGCAGTAGCGCCAAATGCACTGAGAAGAGGGGGTCACGGCACTGTCATGGTTGATATCGTTCGCAGCGGATCGTGACGAACCGACGTCAACAAAGTTGTGTTTTGGAAATATCATAGCGCTGAGTATGGAGAGTGGCAATTCCAACATTACCCAGAGAAGTATGCGATAACCTCATCTCACGAAGAGATAAATCGCCGTCGATGTGGAGAAACATGGATCCTCTTTTCGCCGCGTGGTCAAGCAGGTTACTCCTGCTTGCAGCATCGACCATGGGTCTGCATTAACGTAGTCACCACTCCTCTCTCAATTCATGATAACCTGCCAGCAAATAATCGATCGTTTCCTGAGTAGAGAAAAACAAGGCGATCGAAGGCTTCGTCGCATGCTTCGGACGGACATGGCTGGGTCCACCTTTTGATGAAGTGGCAGACGCAAGGCTTGCTTAGGGACCTGAACCTTATTACCTACCAGCTGTCTTTCGAGGTACAGACGGGACGCTGCAGAAATGATGGTATCCATCGACTCCCATTACTCGAGCTTCAGACCATTCTTGAATTCTCCAGCTTTATCCGGGGGAGAGGAGGAAGAGACCTTTGCTTGGACAAAGTTACCGCTGCTGCTGCCGCTGTCGCTGGTGTGGTGAAGTGGCACTTTTACCCCACGTTTTCTTTCCCTTGGGGGTCACTTTCTTTGCAGTCGAAACGGGTCTTTGATCTCCAGCTGAAACAGCCCGAGGTCCGGATTTCTCGTCAGCTCTGGTCTGCTGATGAGTGAGTGAGGATATAAAGGCGCAATTCGCAATCTTCTATTTATGAAAATGCATGGAAATGAGGGCTAAATGCAGGTTTGTTCCTCTACTAGTAGTATGGTTCAATGCTTGATTTTTGTATCATGTTCAAGAACCAGCTTGACAACAAAATGATTGGTCATATTTCCGAATTCAGGGGCGAGTCGACGATACCAGGGATGATTGGCCCATGATCGACCTCATAACATCTTCTTCGAACCTTCTCACTCTTCCACAGTCGACACCGAACAAGAAAATCTCTTCTCAGTTTTTGGGAAACTGGTTGGTTTTGCAGATGGACAACGATGATTTTTTTACCGCGCAGAGGATCTACGACGATGATATCGAATAAGTACTGACCGGCTGGCTAAGGTCAAAGCGGCGATTTACTTCCTCTCTAACAAAAATGAGACTAGTCTCCTGGCGTGGGTTTTCATTGCCAGATCGAGACTTCCCAGGCACGCCGCACCATGAAAATGGGTTGGGCGAAAATACTAACAATTATGGAAAAACGCTACACGGCATCAAAATCCTTGGGAATGTTGCAAGGCGTGTTAATTTTAAATAGCTTGCAATCTGATCTTCAGTTCGGCGTAGACTTTTTGCACATCTCCCTGACTGCATACACTGATCTTGCTCGCCTAAAAGTTCGCATTCGAATATCAAGGTAAGGGAGCCCGGGACCGAGCTGGAGGAAAGCTTATTGCACACACGCACACTATGTCCTTCTTCTTTACTTATACTTATATACAGAACCTGGATTGGGAATTTCTCCCTTCCTGTGGTATAGGAGAGGAGTTTCAAGTTTCGAGGTTAGAGCTTCACTTTCGGTTACTAACGTGACAGGCATCCGGTATATTTGAAGGTTATTTTCTGGAAGCTTTGCGAGTGGTTCGTGAGGTCATGGCAAGGACCGTGGAAAGGTTCGACCATTTATCTTCTAAGATGTTGAAACAAGTGAAGTCTTGAAAGCTTTTGTTTTTGTCTACAAGAACGAGAATGATGAGGTTGAAGGAAACCAGAGGTATTTTATCTCCTCAAACTAATCCTTGGTGCAAGTTCCGAGACTTATACTCCATGTCACGGCATCTCTTCCGAAAACCTGATAGGGTCTATGTTTTTCAATCTTTTACGCCTTCTACCCAGTTTTCTATTCTTTCGAGTGGGGTTTCATATGATGGGAAAAGGAAGGGGGTATCGAGGAGATGAAGTTTAACTTTGCTTGGGCTGCGAAGCATTAGATGCGATTTCGGTATGATGCTGAATTTTGAAGTACTATAATATGCATTGATGGAGACGTGAGAGGGTGGATTCCACAGAGCTAAGATGGAACGAAGTATGGGAGTTTGGAAGTTATGCTCAGGTTTTTTTTTTCTTTGGGAAATGCGTTTGGTCTTCTGGGTAAGCAAGAGAAGGAGTGAGCCAAGGAGGAAAAAGAGAGCAGAATTTAGACATTTATGCGTAATGCAAGAGGCGAGTTGAAGCTTGGGAATTCGTGCAGCAACGTTGGAGAGCGGGTTGCAAAGGTCAAACTCTCAATCTCTCGTTATAATGTTTTGAAAACAAGATAATGTGATCTGAAGCAAGTTTTGGTTCTTCTGCCTAGCTATCTAAACTTGAAAAACAGCATTGCATTGGGTATGCAACCAACGCTAACTTCGGCCTTCAGCCTATTCTTATATTTTTGTCTTTCGATTCGTGAATCTTCATTTCGTCTCAGAGTTATGGAGAAAAGCCAATACGCCGGACATGATGTATACAGAAATTTGCAGATTTTAGAGGATACCCCACGAGCGCCAGAAACACCAGAGACGGAAACCATGATGACTTCGGATATCTTAACGACTGTTTGTCTTGCCCATGCCACGTTTTCCGGAGAACTAGAAAATAGAACGTTAGAATATGTTCATGCAAGGAAAAGGGGCTCGGAAAAGCAAAATTTACCAAATGCTTCGGCATCGCTGCAGCAACATGTCTATCAGCCTCACCCTGTCTCGCCATCCTGTTCATCTTCCTCTGACTTAATTTCTGTGCTCTCTCTGCCTTGGTTCTCGCAACTTCATTTGTCACACCATCATCACGTCTGTTACTTTGACTTCTCGCTCTGCTCTTAGCCCGCATCTTCGCTTCGTAACCAGGATCATCAACATCCATGACGTCCTCGGTACCAGTGCGACTCCTCGTTGTAGAGCGACCACGTGCTTGCGAACGTGCACGCACACCGATAGAAGTGGTGTCCAAGCCAAGAGAATCGAGGTGGTCCTCCATATCTGTGAGCTTCTTGCGGGTCGCCGTGCGGGGAATTATAGCGCGGTTCTTGAGTGATTTCTTCATCTTTGCTTCGTTGCGGATGAGGGTTTGCTTCTCGCGGATCAGCTCGGCTTTCATTCTGATGTCTGCGTCTTCGGCATCTTCTATCGATTCGTCGGAGTCGTAGTAGCCTTCTGCTTCTAATTTCTCCTCTTCCTCTTCTAAAGCTGCGAGCTTGGCCTCGATATCAGGATCAACGAAATCAGCGATATTCTTTCCGTCGAAAATTTCCGGGATTTTGTCGTGTTTCCATTCGGGATTCGCTAGAATGTATTTGTCTTTCAGATCTACGTTGTAGACTCCAGCACCACCATTTTCTTCCTCGATGTCACGGGCAAGTTTAGGTCGCTCTGGATCGTCCTTGTCGTATTTCTTCATGTTCTTGACCTTTTCGGGAATGAAAGCTTCTCGTACTACGCCATCCATTGGTCGAGCGACATGAATACGGTTGAGAACGTCCCCTAATCTTCCTCCAACCGCACCACTACTGTTTGTACCCGCCTTGAGTTTTTGCGCAACTCGGTCCGCAATTAATCGTTCGCAAGCAGCGTTTTTGACTTCTTGGACACCTTCAGCTGTGGTACACGATAGTTGAAGCATCTCAACATCGCCTGCCTTCAGAAGAGATTGAAGCTGAGCCTGGGTTTCTTCGTCCAAATCCTCCGGCCGAGTCACATCAATCTTGTTAATGACAATAAATACGAGCTTATTGGCGAAAAGCGGTTTGATACTTTGGAAGAGTTGCATTTGGGCCTGAACGGTGTAGCCGCACTGCTCAGAGAGGTCCATAAAGTAAAGGATGGCCGATCGGAGATGTGCAATTGCGGTAATAGACTGCATCTCGATAGTATTCATCTCTTCCAAAGGATGATCTAAAATTCCAGGGGTATCAATCGCTTGAAATCGCAAATATTTGTAATCGAAATGGCCGACGAACAAACTCTTCGTAGTGAAAGCATATGGCTGAACATCAACATCCGCTCTGGTGACACTCTTCAGGAAACTCGATTTTCCAACATTAGGATATCCGCAGATGAGCAGCGTTCTCGTGTTCGGGTCAATCGAGGGCAGACGACCTAGGTGCTGTCGCACTTGGTCGAGGTAGAGGAGGGGATCTTTGAGTCTTCGGCAGATGGTGGCCATTCGCCCCAACGCTGCGCGCTTGAGCTGCTTGCATTGGAAGAGGGATTGCGCATATTTCAGAAGGCGGACATAATCTCTCGACACGATTTCGATCAAGTGCTTCGCAGTCGAGAGTTGACCAAGGGCAATTCGGAAATGGTCTGCATCGTAGAGAGTATTGAGGAGATCCTTGTGGAAAGGGTGGATATCTTGTAACCGTGGGAAACCATCCAGGATGAGCGATAGCTTCTCAGTAAACGTCTCTTGGGTAAATTTGACCTTTCTGGTGTAGAAATCTAAAGTTTATTAGCAATTTGCACATCTGCGAAGTATTTGCCTCGTACTTCGAATTCTGCTTATCTGGAACCCAGCTCGAATCTGCGTCGGCAATCGTCGCTGCGTCCGGCTCAGCACGATATCGAGGAATTCCTGCGACGTCGGAACAGGTTGAATATCCTTCCAGGTAGTCTTCATGTTGGGCAACTTGTTTGTCCGAGGTCGAGGTCAAGAGGTGAGGCGGGGGGAAATTCTCTATATTCTCGCATCAATTTTCAAAAGAACCTGAAGAATTTCTGTGATGCCAAGGCGCTAGTCTAATCTTATCTTAAGCGAGGCCTGCCCCACGTTAAATCTTTTCAGCCAGCCGTTGCCTGACGAGGAGTGTGGGCACCGTGGGATGTGAAGTTTTGGGGATTATTTTCTTGCTGTGTTTTCTATTTCCTTTTCTCCTTACAACTCCGAATTTCTGCTCATCGTCTCGAGACCTCCTAATCTCCAAAAAATCAAGATGGCAGCCACAACGAAGCTTTCTCCATACAAGGCCGAGTTCTTGAAAGCAGCCATCGAAGGCGGGGTCCTCAAATTCGGCAGCTTCGAACTCAAGTCGAAACGAACCTCCCCCTACTTCTTCAACGCCGGCGATTTCTACCGCGCAGATCTTCTCCGAGCTATCTCCACCGCATACGCGAAGACCATCATCGAAAACGGTTCTTCCTCATCTCCTATCGAGTTTGACATCATATTTGGTCCGGCTTACAAGGGAATCCCGTTGGCCACAGCCACGGTTGACAAGCTGGCAGATCTGGACCCAGAGAAATACGAAAAGAAGTGCTACAGCTTCGATAGGAAAGAGGCGAAGGATCACGGAGAAGGGGGAAATATTGTGGGTGCCCCATTAAAGGGCAAGAGGGTCTTGATTGTAGACGATGTCGTGACTGCTGGAACTGCGAAGAGGGAAGCTATTGGCAAGATTAGAAAAGAGGGCGGAATTGTCGTCGGCATATTGGTAGCTCTGGATCGAATGGAGAAGCTGCCTGCCCCGAGCGGAGACGATAGCACACCGATGCCGAGTGCGATTGGAGAAATCAGGAAGGAATACGGCATTCCAGTCTTGTCCATCTTGACACTGGACGACATTATTGGTGGATTGAAGGGAACTGGAGTTGATGATGATATCAAACGGATGGAAGAGTACAAAGCCAAGTACAAGGCAAGTGATTAAACACTATGATACCCCTACTCTATGTATAGTGTTTTTGCTGTGCAATTACGTTGTGAAATGGGATATTGTTTCTCAACATCCAATGAGCCTTGAAGCCAACCTGCCAACCTAAACCAGGGGTATCACAAAGGAGTAATGGCAATTGATCAAAAATAGAAATTAGCCATATCTTGCTCTCGCCTCAATCGGCTTCATCTCATACACCTAGAATTACATTAATTATTGTGTTCCCGAGGGAGAAGTCGGACATACCATGTCGAACCACCCACCTCCCCCGAATTGGGCCTTGCTTGAACCTTTGTTGGTGAAGCCTAGTGTCTCGTACCATGTCACCTTGTGCTGTCGAAGCAGTCAGCGGTAATTTAAAATAAACCTAAGAAAAACGCGTTCCAAGGCCAAAATCATGGCGACACAAATCACAAGATACTCACATCATGCGCGATCAACGCCAGCCTATCCACAATACCCGCTCCATTCATCTGCGCGATGTAAGCTTTCATGAGAACTTGACCAATCCCTCTTCCCTGAAATCTTGGTAGAACGGCAACCGAGTGCAATACAATCGTTCTCCCTTGCTCTTGATGGCCCAAGTTTGATGGCTTTGGATGCTCTGAGTTCCAGTCGCGAGGATAGTCCATAGACTCATCCGTCGCCACTGGAGCTTCAGTTTTAGCGGCTACAACATGTCCAAGAAGGACGCTCACAGCTCCATTCTTCCGAGATGTTTCAACGGGCCTAGCCGCCGCGAGCGTCTCTGCTTTGAAGTCGGTGGTGCCCGGAACCACTGTCGTGAAGATACCGAGACATAGCTCGCCACATTTGCTAAGACGGTAAATAAACTTCAGGAATGTCAGAAACGCTTTTAACAATGTGGTAAAGGAACACTCAGGGGTTTCAAATGCCTCACGTGCCCATATTGAAATCCCCATTCTTCAATTGTTGACGCACCTTTTCCCTGGTAGCTCGCTCCCCTGGATCGGTAAACGCTGCGTTTTCTAGCGCAATACATGATTCGAGATCCGAGATGGTTAATGGGCGTATATAAGGGTGGAGATTGCTCGGTGCGGAACGGCTGTGGAACTGCTGGTCTGGTGGAACGATCACAAACTGGCGCTGTGGCTCTGGCGATCCCGTTGGGACTGGGCTTGACGGTCCGGAGGACATCCTGTTTGGAGAATCCGTGAATGTTGGAGGTGGTGTTGGTGATTTCTGATCTTCAAAGCTCGAGAGGTTGGGAGTCATTTCTAACAAGGGCTTCCGGTTCAGCCGTTACGTTGCCAAGGAGTGATCCGGATGAGTTCTTGTCAAGGGATGATGCGTTTGTTGACTCGGAAGGGGGTTTTGAGGGAGTACAATGAAGGCAGAGGCGTGAGTGGTTCGTGGAATCTTGATGAATATCATGGTGGATGAAAGCCGCGCAGCACAGCACGAGACAGTGGGGAGCAGTCAACAACCTAGAACGCCACCGAGTACGTACTTTTACACAACCGCTTTGGGGCTTTTTGCCGTGGCATGTGGCAAGCGTGACCACGCCCTCAAAATCGAGATTTGGCACGTCTAAGCATTTCTATTTTATCTTAAGTGGGTAAGGAACTTTAATGTATTAGGTTCAAGTTCTTTATTGCCCAGGCTTATAAGGGCACATTTGTCTTGATAGGCCCACCCTGCTCCTTCACCACCAAATCTCGCTTGAGCTCGCACTTGACTTCAAGCCAAGTCCTGCAAACATCCAACCGACCAAGTCCTATGATCCTAATAAAGGAATAGGACCAGAAGTTCTCAATCTAGTGATGAAAGCCAATGCTCGATCTGCCTTCCGTACCATGCTACAACGAGCGAGGCGCTTTCCCACAGCTGTGGTTCTCCAAGAGTCCATTCTTCCGCACCATTCCTCATTTGGCCAGCAATCAGTTCCGGCCCATGTCTTGTATTGAATTTCTATGATCCATTCGCAACGATGGAGAAATCCCTGAAAGTTTCAGGCGGACAATCTGTCGGTATTTATGGAGCTTTGTTCAATCTCAAGTTGTACACACTCTGGAGAGCACACCTCGGAGCCTCATTTCGAGGAGGGGTGGTGGAAATTTTTACAACTGAACACAAGCACCTATTTTAAAGAAATAATGCTATTGTGGGCTACTTTGAGAGTAAAAGCGGAGCGGGCCGCTACAAATTTCCTCAAAACAGGAGTTAGTACACTTTAACTGGGCCTTGGTTGCTCTCTGGCTATGAGCTGGGTAAGGTACCCATAGCAATGAACTCAGAATTATGTTCTCCTTAGTACAAAATTATTTGGCTATTTGGTGTACCCAACTAAATTTTGAAGCTTTTTGGCATTTGTTTCTGCGCATCTATAACATCAAATTAAAATCATGAAGTCTAAATTGCGAAGCCTTTCCTATTGTCAGATCAATTGTCGGCCTAAGCGAATCTCTCATCCAATATTCTGCAATAAGCTACGTCTCTCAGTATTGTCTCTAGTGCCAAGCTTCACACAATAGCTCCTGTTTCCCTAGCGCTTTATTTTTCGGCCATATTTTTTGTAACTTCCAAACTTCATCTACCTCTGGATTCATAGCACTTTGCGACGCTCCGTGGCGACTGCTCCAAATTCTCTCCGAGCTTCCAGCAGCAAACAATCACATTCCGCCTCTACAATGATTTCCCTCAACAATACCATCATCCAGTCTAATATGGGGTCGTTCCGTCGTTTTCCTCCTGAGATCCGACTTATAATATTCAAAGAATTAATTGCCATGCTTTCATGTAGTCGAGAGGTATTACCAAATACAGAGATCGCTGGCCTTGCCATCCTCCGAACCTGCAAAGAACTTTACACAGAGCTCTCACTGGTTCTTTATTCAAACGATAGATTGCAAATCGACATCGACCCCACATTTGACGGATCTTCTTTCGATATTGCGATCACAAATCCCAGGCTGAATACAACTAGGTTATTGATGTTAACCGGCGCCCTGAGGGCTTTCAGTATTCTCCTTTCAACAAATTCGAGGTATAACAATTGGGGTTACAGCAGCAAGTCCGACCAATCCAGGTGGCATTGTCTGTCTCTGGAAGAAGATCCAGCAGATTGTGAAACTGCTTTCACATTCCAAAAGCCTCCCAGAAATCAAAATTCATCTCGAAGACAGTCACGACAGATTTTGGTGCAGCGAAGGAAGACGGCAGGCCTGTCTTTTCGACTGGAAAAATAACTCTACCCCTTTTGACGACTCAGAACTCTGGACGAAAGATTTCAATGCTGTCTTACTCTTACTCCGTCAATTACGCAATGTCGCCTCTATTTCCATGCACTAGATAAGCTCCCGGGGAGAACAGCGGCATTCCTACATCTTGAACGTTTCGCTACATGGTTCACGGTCGATGATAAAGGCAAGTGGGTCGAATCGCAACATGTCGAGGGTTTAGAACTTACTTGGAAAAGGTTCTACAGAGATCTTCCCATCCAAATATTTGATACCCGGGAGGATATGCTCCACCGTTTTCAACTGATGATGGCCTTCAATCCCGAATCGGCAAATATGCGACGCATGCGCCACCAACTCGATCGTCGACCCGAAAAACGACTACCTGAGGAGCAATGGTGCATAAAAGAGACCTAGAACCTACCACTACTCCATTTCTACATCAGGGAAATGGAAGACTCTGTAACTGTTCGAGAAGATGATGAGCAGTGTGATACTGAGGACAAATGGGATGAGGGCGCTTGGCTTTCATATTATAGACAAGTAGGCATCCCAATTCTCAAAGAGGGGGGGTTCACTGAATTGATGAAGAAGATGTTATCGAGGAATAAAATGTACAGAGAGCGCGAGCTAGAGTTCCGTCAACGCTTCAATATGATTCGACCGCGTTCTCGTTATCCAGACTCCAGGGTATGGTAGCTAGCAAGAGGAGCATATCTGAAGAGAGTATGGCCGCTTGGAAAGGTGTTGAAGACATGGAAGTGTTTTTTCCGAGACACGGGCATCAGTTGGTGTGTATATACATGGTAACTACATACAGAGTTAACCATAAATACAAAATTTCTTCGAGAGGTCTCGCAAAACCTGGAATACTCTTGTCTGATCGTTAATGATGCAACGTCCTGGGCTTTTCATGATCAAAATTCTTTCATATTACAACTTGGCATTGCCCGTTGCTCGCCAATCGTGTGGTATTTTTGAGGAAATATTAAAATATAACCTGTACTTGTTAAACAAATGAAGCACCACCCATGGACATTGATCCAATTTATTTATGCGCGCTTGGCCCGAGTCTTCGGCTTGCTCGGGAGCTCGAAGCCTAAGGCCTCAAAAGCCACATGTCGGCGTCAAGAATTGCCGACTGAGCTTTGTAAGGTCTTGAATGACGAGAGAAGATTAATAAATACTTGAAGTTGCTTTAACATCCACTTTCCATCCTCGACAATCCTCCCTCCCGGCATTCCACGGATCTGTATAGTCTTGGCCGGTCTTAACTGGATCGATCCAGACGATAACGATTATCAATTGCCCGGATACAGCGCATGCGAACTTCGACAAGCAGATCGCATTGACTCGTCGGTTGAAGGGGGAAAGGGAAATTATGTTATACGGCCAAAATCTTCCATGGCGGCTCGCGCTCCGTTCATCGACTCGAAGCTGTGTTGCAGCTAGGCAAGCCTCCATCAGATTTTACAGCACATCCGTATCTTTATCTCGACAACGGCAGCTGTTAAGACCTACAGTCCCTATTTCTGCACACGCGACCTCATCGAATTCCATATCAAGATTTTCAACCTCCCCTGCAAGACGGAAAGATGGGCCTAAGGATCCAAAAGATGCAGTCATCGTGGAGGTGACAGAGGAGACTGCGAAGGATCAAGTCGAAGGGGCAAAGGAGACGAGTGGCGATAATGTGATAGAAGGAAAGAGCAAGAACCCGGAATCTGCGTCTGGCAACTCTGCGGATAGCAAAGGGAGCGCTGCTGCTTCGGGCGCTGGAGGTGACTCGGGAAGTGGAGATGGGGGCAAGAAGGGACGAAAGCCATCTTCGGAGAAAGCTCTACAGAAAGCCACGGTCCCAGATATCTATCCACAAGTCATGGCGATACCAATCGCCAAACGACCCCTATTCCCCGGATTCTACAAAGCGGTTACGGTACGAGACCACAATGTGGTAGCAGCGATTCAGGACATGATTAAGAGAGGTCAACCATACATTGGTGCATTCCTTTTCAAGGACGAGAACGCGGATGGGGACATAATTGAGAGTATGGATCAGGTCCATGATGTTGGAGTATTTGCACAAATTACGAGTGCGTTCCCCGTACATGGGGATGAAGGTGCTCTCACTGCTGTGCTCTATCCACATCGAAGGATCAAGATGTCTGAGCTCATTGACCACGAAAAATCACCAGGGAGAGTGGGGGGAAAGAAGCCCGAAACTTCTCCTTTGGAAACCCCAATTCCAGAAGCCATACCCGCCAAAGCTACCTCACCAGCCAAGGATGACCCCCCTGTTGCCTCAGAAAAGAAAGGCGACGTTGTCGCCTCCTTCGAAGAATCCAGTGTAGCACCTGCAAAGTCAGAACCAGTCCAAACCCCCTACGAGCCAACTTCCTTCCTCCGCAACCACGCTGTATCCCTCGTCTCAGTTACCAATCTTTCGGAGGAGCCACACGACCCGAAATCTCCAATCATTCGGGCTGTAACCAACGAGATCGTAAATGTCTTCAAAGAAGTTGCAAACCTCAACTCCCTCTTCCGCGACCAGATATCCACCTTCTCCATGTCCCAGTCTGCTGGAAATGTGATGCAAGAGCCTGCCAAACTTGCTGATTTTGCAGCTGCTGTCTCAGCTGGAGAGGTCAATGAGTTGCAAGATGTGCTTGAAACGCTTGATGTGGAAGAGAGGCTTCAGAAAGCGTTAGTGGTTCTAAAGAAAGAGCTGATGAACGCCCAATTGCAGTCCAAGATTTCTAAGGACGTCGAGCGGTCAATTCAAAAAAGGCAGCGCGAATACTGGCTCATGGAACAAATGAAGGGTATTCGTCGTGAGCTCGGCATCGAATCAGACGGCAAGGACAAATTAGTCGAGAAATTCCGCGAAAAGGGGCTGAAGCTAGCGATGCCAGAAGCTGTGAAGAAAGTATTTGATGAAGAATTGAACAAGTTAGCGCATTTAGAACCAGCGGCTTCCGAGTTCAACGTCACAAGAAACTACCTTGACTGGCTTACACAGATTCCATGGGGTCAACGAAGCGCCGAAAATTTCGGTATCAAGAACGCTATGACGGTTTTAGACGAGGACCATCACGGTTTGAAAGATGTCAAAGATCGCATTTTGGAATTCATTGCGGTGGGTAAGCTACGTGGTACTGTCGAGGGCAAGATTCTATGCTTCGTCGGTCCTCCTGGTGTTGGAAAAACCAGTATTGGGAAGAGTATCGCGCGAGCACTCAACCGACAATACTACCGATTCAGCGTTGGCGGTCTTGCAGACGTTGCCGAAATCAAAGGTCACAGAAGGACATACGTAGGAGCTCTTCCCGGACGAATCATTCAAGCATTGAAGAAATGCCAGACGGAAAATCCCTTAATTTTGATTGATGAAATCGACAAGCTAGGGAGAGGACACCAAGGAGACCCGGCATCCGCATTGCTGGAACTGCTCGACCCAGAGCAAAACAACTCTTTCCTGGATCAGTATCTCGATGTGCCCGTGGATCTCTCCAAAGTCCTCTTTGTGTGCACAGCCAACATGACTGACACTATTCCCCGCCCACTTCTCGACCGAATGGAAACGATTGAACTCTCAGGCTACGTCGCAGACGAGAAAATGGCTATCGCAGAGCGCTACCTTGGTCCCGCAGCCAAGGAACTGGCAGGATTGAAAGACGTCGATGTCAACCTCAGTAAGGAAGCGATCGAAGAGCTCATCAAGTCCTACTGCCGAGAGTCCGGTGTCCGGAATCTGAAGAAGCAAATCGAGAAAGTCTACAGAAAGGCGGCTTTGAAGATTGTGCAAGATCTCGGCGAGATGGAGCTTCCTGAAGAGGAAGCTCTGACTAATGAGGGCGAGGCCGCGATGGAAAAGTCGAAGAAGGATGGGACTGACGTAAAGGAGACATCGGATAATATCGAGAATGAAGCTACAGAGAAGCCACGAGTCAGCCTTGGTGTTCCCGATACCGTCCACGTTACCATCGATAGAGGGAATTTGAAGGACTACGTTGGTCCTCCAGTCTTCACCTCGGATCGCCTATACGATGTCACACCTCCAGGAGTAGCAATGGGCCTTGCGTGGACCCAAATGGGTGGTGCCGCTCTATATGTTGAGTCCATCCTCGAAAGTGTCCTAACTCCTAACTCTCGACCTGGGTTAGCCACCACGGGAAATCTTCGAGCAGTCATGAAAGAATCGACCACGATCGCTTATTCCTTCGTCAAATCAGTAATGGCTAAGAACTTCCCAGAGAACCACTTCTTTGATAAAGCCAAGCTTCATCTGCATTGCCCGGAAGGTGCTGTGCAAAAAGATGGCCCATCTGCAGGAATAACGATGGCGACTTCACTTCTCTCGCTCGCACTGAATCGACCTTTGGATCCGACTATTGCCATGACCGGTGAGCTAACGGTTACTGGGAAGGTTTTGAGGATCGGCGGTCTTCGAGAGAAGACTGTTGCCGCGAGACGCGCAGGATCAAAAATGATTATTTTCCCAGACGACAACATGTCGGACTGGTTAGAGCTGCCAGAGGTAAGAAAAGCAGAAGATAATACATGGCTTTGAATTTGCAGCTAATATTAAGTAGAATATCAAAGAAGGCATCGAAGGCCGACCAGCAAAATGGTACTCTGACGTCTTCGATCTCGTCTTCCCTAACCTCGACAAAGAGCATGCCAATAACCAATGGAAGGAACAGCTAACGAAGAAGAGCGAGAAAAGTGACGAGGACGATGATTGATCGGCTCGGATTATCGAGATTACTTGTACATACTTACTAAGACACCATGCCATCACGCATTTTCGCAGCATGTCGGGTCGCGCGCGAAATCAGTTGATGTAGCATTGGCTCAAATGGATGAGATGTGTGGGGGAAAGGGGGGGTATGATTGGCATAGCTTCGGCGTTACCTGTTTGTTTCCTCTTGGATGATCGACTATGGAATTTCAAATGATGCGTCGACTGGACAAGACGTACAGTACAGTTGTAAACGAACGAAAGAAAAGACTCCCCTCCGATACAAGGCATCTAGATAGGTAGAAGGCAGCTCACGAGACCACACGTCATCGCGATTGTGTGGTGTACATAATGTAAATGTAAATTAGCCAGATGGGAGACGAAATATCATGCAGCAGTGTGCCAATGAATGGATCGGGCGCTCGCTGACAATGTGCTCCGAGTGGCTTTTGAGATTTCGGCGAGAGCGAGATGCAATGAATTGCAGAACCAGAAGCAGAACTTCGCTAGTCGTGAGAATACCGCCCGACGGAGCGAGGCATTTTTCTCCCGAGAACTCTCTCCCACTCGGAGTTTTGAGGATCGGATTAGATGAAGTGCGTCTTGCTGGCATGAAATGAAACCAAATGAAACGAGACGAGACGAAACAAAATAATGATGCTCGAATTCGAGGTTGAAGCAGAAGCAGGAGGATGCATGCATGGCATAGGGGTGTGCTTCCATAGCGGTCAAGCCACACCGGAGCCGATGTAGGATGTAAACGGTGGGTGGTGTGGTTGCCATTGAATTTTTGCAAGGCGGAGGAGGAGTGCATGCGATCTCGTCAAGCACTCGGCAAGGAGGAGTCGCGGTACCTTAACGGGGAATTGGTGACATTTCGAGGACTTGTAGGGTTGTCAGCGGAGGAGGGGTTGTATTGCCCGAGGTCAAAGGGCAATAAGGGGGTGGTATGCTTAGCGATAGCGTTAAGGGGTGCGTTAGCGACTGAGCGACTCGCAGGTGCTTGAGCT
>JAAMPI010000449.1:0-37473 GCA_013054445.1 Cudoniella acicularis
CTTGTCTCCCTTTTTCTGAATTCGTGACGAATATTGGACGAATTTGTGTCAGGAAATGAAGGCAAAGCTTGCAAGCGTTCAGCAGGAAGAAAGCTGTTTACCTAGACGTTTCGTTTCGTGTGCAAGTAAGGGGTGTGGGGTTAGCTAAAAGCTAGTTAGTAGACCCTTGAAAGCAGCGGCTAGAATCCCTAAAAACAGTAGCTCGCTAACTATTATACTATGTATAGGAGATTTAATTAATCTTAATGATATATTTAAGAAACTATTATTAAAATTTATTTTATATAAAACTATTTTATAGACATTAAAGAGATATTATAGAAAAATAAGACTAAGCTACTTAACTTTATAAGTATCACGTATATATAAGCGAATATAGATTTAAAAGGAGTTTTAAACGAATCCTTGTCTGAGTTAAAATAGGACCCGCCCCTAGAGACAAGATGTAGAAAGTGTAACCGGGCCTTCAGGGAGCTAAAACGGGCCCCTGAGGATACTGAAATAGCTCTTTAATGCATGCTCAGGCGGTGCTCAGGAATGCTCACCCTCGGCTTAAGCTTGCTCACCTATAGCTCAGGCTAAAACAGCAGCAACTCAGGTCCAAAGACGGGAATGGAAAATGCTCATGTCGAGATTCCGATATCGAATTACCTGTTTCTCAAAGCAGTGGTGGGGCATTGCACCATGTCTTTTCTTTACGATCCTGACTGTTTGGGCTTTACTTTTATGACCTGCTCATTCAAATGTGAGGCTTTTATCAGCGACATTAGAAACCTTTAGAGCAGTAAATCCAATTGTTCAATCATGGGATTGTTCTCCGCCCTTTCCTCCAAAAGCTATATCTGCCATATTACTTTGCTTGATTAAAATAATTATGTATGCTGTGTCAAGCTGGGATAATAGTGCTAAGTTTGGCAGTTCATCAGTATATATAAGAGCTCCGAATACTCGAATTTGCTTCCAGGAGACTACCGGCTATTTGTCCAAATCTTTACGTGACGTTGACAATGTGAGTATTTCTCAAATATTTTTCTATTAATATGGGTTTTCAAAAGTTATTCGAGTAGAATGATTATATATTAAATATATACCTATGAATATACAGAAATTCAACATTGTAGACGATCTAAACAGGAGTAAAACAAGCCACTACCGTATTGGACTACGTTTCACAGTGTAGTTCGAGACCAAAGTTTTGGACAGCTCTCAGCAGACAACCAGTTTTATATTTATACTCATTGAATTCTGCTTTGTCACTAAATAGAATACTTGCTAATATTTACAAGTCGTCCCTTAAAGTGCAGTCTTTAGCACCGAGAATTTTGTTTTTGAGTCTATCGACACGCCGGACACAGAACAAAACTCTCAATCGGGGAGAAAATTCTGGCACGTAAGTAAAATGTTTCCAAGTTTCCGTACTTACATATGTCTTCACATAATTTAGTACAGGCTGATATTAATAAGTAGAAACCCTTTTAGGAGTCAATGAACATGTTTTGGTCAATAAATATATCCAAACGAGTACAGAGGAATTTTGAGAGCTCCAAATTATTAATTATCACAGTTTCGATTCTCACGACTATTGTGGTATACCTTATTTTATTTCAGTATGGAAAGTGCTCATTCTAAATACAGAAGCGTGATTGTGGCACTGACGGAATGCGTAATTGAGAGGAGATCGTGTCGATCATCCAAATTGGCAAAATGCAAAGAGCGATTATGATAATCAGCCTTCTACGAAATTGGTAGAGTTCGTGGGGATCATCTATCATGGAGAAAAATGAAACTCGACATAATACAACCCTCATTAAGATTGATCCAGCTACCAAAAAGCAATCTTCTATGCTTTCTATCAGTGACATTTCTGAAGTTGTATTTACTTGTGAACAAGACAACTCTGCTCTTGTACTGTAATGAAATGAACCTTTACGGGGTCCCAGCCTTGATTTAGAGCCAAACCTGAGCAGCTCTTGCGCAAAGACATCATACAGCGCAGGTTTGCTAATAAAGAAGATGAAAGATCATGATATTCAAAAACCCCTTGCACCTTCGGGGACGAAGTTTCAGCACGTTCAACAACGAACGTAGACCTTTCTGTTCCTCTTCTGCGAAGAAGCTACCTAAGAATTAAGCAGCTTCTCTACTCTTTTCTCTAAACTCTCCTCAAACTGTCCCACTCCTCGCTCAAGTGCTTTCAAAGCTCCACTCTTCAACAAAAACACTAACCGCCGCCTTGTCTCCTCGACCTCCTCATCTTCGCTCTCCTCCGCGTCTTCATCACCATCTCTATCCTTCTCGCCTTGTACAACCCTCCTAATCAAGAAACGATCGTGGCTCACAATCAACACAGCTCCGTTCCACGTACTCAACGCGTCCGCCAACGCCGTCACGGTGTGAAAATCCAGGTGCGTCGTGATTTCATCAAGGACGAGCAACTGCGGACATTTCCATAACAACCTAGCAAGCGCAAGCCGCACGAGCTGTCCTCCGCTAAGCTTTGTCAACGGGACATCGGAAGCGGTACGACCCGGAAGACCAAGAGAGCCAAGTAAGCCACGAAGCTCGCCTTCATCAAGTTCGCCCTCGACGTCTTTGGTCAGGAGAGAAAGAGCTGTGAGCTCCAGTGTGGCGTACCCGAGGCTTTGCAGTTCTTCAACCGCATGTTGCGAATAGTATCCCATTCGCAGCCGCGGGTGGCGAGTCACGGCCCCTTTCGTGGGTTTGGTTGTGTCAGTGATAAGCTTGATAAGTGTGGATTTGCCACAACCGTTGAGACCTACTACTCCAATTCGGTCACCCATATGGATCGTCAGGTCAATTTCTTGAAGCACGATTGGTGCAGGTGTCGCACTCTTCTTCGAGGTCGGGTACTTGAATGTAACTTTCTCAAGAGATACTAACGGACCTGGGAAACGCAAATCGGGGGCATCTGGAAGAGTGATTGAAACACCTCTTTCATCAGCGGGGACATCAATTTCTGCTCTCGCAGTAAGATGATAACCAGCAAGATCCCTATTCAGTTTGAATCTTCCGCCAGTAGCACTTTTCTCCATTCCCATCCGGTTGTCGAGTTTCTTTTGCCTAGATTTAGCTTGTCTCAGCTTGTTCTCATCCCCGGCTGCTTTGCCCTGCTTGATGTTCTGCTGAATTGTCTGCTGAATGTGTGCCTTCTGCTTCTCCTGTGCATCTCGCATTCGTCCGAGGTACAGCTTTTTATCGCGAACCGAGGCCTCATAAGATATAAGATCCCCTTTGAAATATGTGAGTTCTTGATCTCGGAGAATGACAAGTTCTTGACAAACGGCGTTGATGAAGTCGCGATCGTGAGAGACGAGCACTACGGTCGGAGGATTGGGTCCAGAGTCACTCAACTGTATAAGAAAGCGCTGGAGCCAGATGATGCCAAGAAGATCCAAAAAATTGGTTGGTTCGTCGAGAATAAGGATGTCACTGGGTTGGAGAAGGACACTGGCGAGGTTTGTGCGCATACGCCATCCGCCAGAGAGAGTAGAAACAGCCTTCCCTAAATTCGCTTTGGGAAAGCCAAGACCGGAAAGAATGCTAAGTGCTTTGCTTTCAATGTCGGCAAGCCGTGCGGGCTCAATCTGCGACTGAAGCTCTGCAAGAAGATCACTTGCCGCATGCGTCTCCTCTTGGACAGTGTCTTGGTCGATTTCCTCATCTTTCTGACCAAGCCTGCAGTTTTTATTAGATTGATTTCCCACAGTGCTTTTTGCATCTCACCTCTCCGCTGACTCCGCAACTTTCTTTTCAAAGGCTGTCAGAGCTTTCCGGGCAGCCATTCCCCTCGTTCCACTCCTAAGACGGGCATCTTTATCTAATTCGAAAAGTTCCCTTTTCAGACGTTCATGCTGAATCTGACGCAAGGCACGAAGAGGCGCAAGCGTCGAGTCGGGACTATCAATAGCTTTCAAGAGAACTGCACCACCATCAGTCCCTTGCACCACGGAAATCAGTCATGTGATATTCACCGTCAATCTCGTGCTGGATCTCGTTCCGTGCTGTGGCTTTGTCGATTACATACTCCAGTACAGAAAGTTGGCTGGTAGAGATGGATTCTGATTTCGCAGCTGTGGCAGTTTCAGATGGGGAAGAGGAGTCGTCTGAGGAAGTTTGCTGCAGAATAGATATTCGGGTTTGAAGGGGAATTCCAGGTATCAGTTTCTGTGCCACAGCCTTCAGAAGTGCTACAGTAAATATCAGCTCTTGCGGTTCTGGAAGAAAAATGTGTAGTCATAGGATAATGTTTCGCGTGATTGACTGAGAGCCGATAGAATGCTTGAACTCACTTGATTTTCCAGTCCCATTTCGACCAATCAAAGCGTAGTGCACACCAGCTTTGAGTTTGAGGCTCGCATTGGCGAGAATTTCGAGACCCTCTGCTCGCGCCTTACCCTTGCCTTTCAAAGCTGATTTCCCACTTCCAGATGTCACAGTAATATGCAACCCTTCAATATCAAGCTACTCAAGGTCAGCATGGTCCCACAAATTTTGTTCTTGAGATATATTCGCGACCTCTTGGTAAACGGGATTTTTGATATCGAATCGCGTCTGCTTGCTAGAACAAAGAATAGTCGTCGCACCTTCTTCGGGGTTGGTCGTCATGATGAGCGATTGCACAATTAGTAACGTGTTGAATTTTGGTCTGGTTTTAAGGCGAACAGAATACTCAATTGAGAGATTGATTATGATGAGTTTTGTTGATTTTCAGGCCAAAAGGGGTTGCGGTTAGCTCACGGAGTTAAAGGGGGAGATTGTGGCCTTAATCAGATGATCAGGCATGCATTGGCTCGGTCTGAGTCACTTTCAGACTCATCGAAAAGAGAGTTGCGTCTGCCAACACAAAAGACAATCTCTGCACAGCGTCTTAGCTGCAGTTGCACTTAGAAAATACCCGGCAACACGGCAAATGCGAAGATATGCGGATCGTGAAGGCTCATTTCATGCAGAGATTCATGAGCACGTCACAGTGTGGCGTTGTGAGGTTTTGGTAAGTTGATCGATGGGGCGACGTTGAATTTGAGTGGAAAGCTTGGCGAATGTTTCCTAAATTATGGCACACGTGAGGCTCACGTGTTCTGCCCCAGAAACGGCCCACCTTCCATTGCGAAGGGAGCCCCATGGCATAGGGATGTGGAGCCAGTGCCCGTTTCTTTTTGAGTCTCTTCTTTAGAATGATACAAAGAGCAGCGTAGAAAATGTCTTGAACAGTAGGCGTCCTCTCGGGATTTTGAGGCAGACTTAAAGAAGCTACAGTGTTGAGATGGCCATCGTCACCAGTGTCCCCAAGTCATCCATACCCAAGAACCATTCGCTCAAACGCCATGTTTTCGAAGCGCTTGTCGGGTCATCCTGGTCTTGAATATCTGGCAAGAGATCTCGATATGTCAGGATTCTCTTCAAGCTTCCGCTGGAGCTACTATCTCTCATATATTGCTTGCGATACTCTCTTTCCCACGTTTCTTGCTCTGACGCTTGCCACAATGCCTTGCTGCAGGGTAACGATAAATCGGCAAAACCACCGCATTGTGGCAGACCTTGACCATGCTCGATGTTGAATATGTGAATGATAATCACGAGAATTATCGCTGTACTATTGTTCGAAGCAGATATATGTCAGCTCGATGAGCCGTAATCGACTATATAAGATCATGGAAAACAAAATACCGTCGGCGAGACTCGGCTAGCGCCCATTCCTCCCAAGTCGGGATTTGGTCCTGTTGGACCTCTCCATTGCACATCCAACCAGTAGGTTGATACTTTTCAGCCATTCTCTGGGGTAAAAACATCAGCGTCTTGCTATTCTTGATCGTCTCAAAGCTTATGATACTGACTTTGGTTGTGCTGAGTATAGGAATAAGGATATCTTCCTCTGCAACACACTCGCTGTTATCGCGCAGTAGACCCAGAATAATGTATATGGTCATGGCTTGGATGGAGGCGAGTGTGGTCCAGGTATCGTAACATAGATACTGTATCTTTCAGACAAGGATCAAAGGTTTCTGAACATCTCAAAAGGTTTCTGACCTCATCTTCAATTCGTTGCGACTCCGCTTGAATAGTCCTCCAAATGAAAGCTAGATTCTCTGGTGATTTAGCCGTATACATCTGCATAATACTACTACAGATCGCCAACGGCTCAGGCAGCGCCGCTGAACGATCATTGACGAACTGAGAACCGCTTTTCGAGGAGACGGTCGAGATTGGGGATGGATGAAAGGCGGAAGAGTTCCATCATTTGGACACAACATTTCAGGGTAGGACCTCAATTTGCTCATGCAATATGCACGGCTAAGAGCAGAGCCATAAGGACCTGCTTTTAAATCTCGCTTTTTTAATATAGTCTTCATGTCCAACGGGACAAATGACGGCGAAAGGTTAACAACGTAGTAGCTGCCCAGAACGACTCGGTCCTTGAAATGTTGAATCTGGGGTAAAAGGAAAGCATCGGATGTATAGTTCCAAGAGAGGGGTTCTGACGAAAAGATGTCTAGCATTTCGTGTGGAAGTTCGATTCCCTCGGCATTGCCGGATCCTGGATTCGACTGCAAAAGGTTTCCAACAGAGAAGGGGGTCAAATCGTATGGAGAGTTTCCTCGTCCAGCAGAAATGTGCCCGAGACTGCTGTCCGAGGCTGTTTGCTCGAGGGAATCATTGTGAGATGGGACTGACTCTTCTTGGATGACAGGTACAAGTTCGTCCACAGGAACCCCTCGGGCCTCTAAGTTAGATGGCGCATTAGAGGATTTGTAAATGCACTGAAGACTTTTGTTGGCGCATCGTGGGCAACTTGGCAAAGCAATGTCGCAGCGTGTTTTGGCCTTGATGCAGGCGACGCAAGATTACCGGCGTGTGGACACGCTATCTTTGGCTTTCGTCCGACAGTAACGGACATGGCGGGTGACCTGTCCTTCTTTGGTAGAGTCAGGATGATATTGGCAAGATGAAAGGACGGAAAGACTCACTATTTTCGAAGGTTTTGCTGCAGAGTGCACCGATGAGGTCCAGCTGCGTTGCGGGGGATCCTCGGCGTTTCATAATTTCTTCGCACTTCACGACACGCCTCTCCGGGCATCCCACCTCTTCCTTGAGTTTATCAATTGCTCAACGAATACTTCAAAATCAGACAAGATAATAGGAGATCCGTGTTTTTGGAAGTTTATGCGACCGTCAACAGCACAGGAGTCATGAGATGATTTCAAATCGAGCACGGAATTCCGTGTCGCGCCATGCCGGCCAGCAACCCCGACGGACCAAATCCTTCGTGCCATTTGCAACAATGCTAACTGCCAGTTACAAGTTCCCGAGAATTTTGCTCATTCTAAATGGAACTGACTCTTCCTCCGGAGCGTGTTTTCTAGGTGGATATTTAGAAGAATGTGCGAAAATACAGGGCCCAGAACCTGGGTAGCTCTGACCGAAACATAAGAATGCGTGAGCCGTCAAAAGGACAAGAAAATCGACGAGATTCAAGCGCTTCTTGAGATCCTCTGATATCACTACGCTGTTTGACAAAATGACGAAACCAAGAGTCCTGATCGTGGGCGCAACGGGACGTACTGGAGGTGTGATCGTCGATGGCCTCCTTGAAGCTGGCGAGACAGTGCGTAAAAACAATCCCCAACCTCAGCCAACAATTGACATTATATTCTCCAGGAAGTTGAAGCCCTCATCCGACCCGAATCAAGCATCAAGCCATCCATTTTGAGGCTCAAAGACCGTGGTGTCAAGATCCATGTCGCCGAGATCAAAGACGAGGCTCAGCTCACTGGTATCTTGGTCGGCATAGACGCTATCATTAGTGCTATCGGACCAGGCGCGCAGTTCGATCAGACCCCGCTCGCTGATACTGCAAAGAAAGCAGGCGTCAAAAGATTTGTGCCTTGTGCCTTCATGACTGTTTGCCCCCCAGGCGGCGTCATGTGGATACGGGATCAGGTATGTATTTCATTCAGTCATATCAAATATCTTTACCCTCTGGCCATTAATCATCTGCATAATAGAAAGAGCAAATCTATCAACATCTCCGCAAGATCGGACTCCCGTACACAATCATCGACGTAGGATACTGGTACCAAGCCTCGTTCCCAACACTCCCATCTAAATGCGTGGATTACGCTAGCCTGCTCATTCCAAATGTGACAATCTCGGGTGATGGGAACATGAAAACTGCACTCACCGATCTGCGTGACGTTGGTCCGTATGTTGCGAAGATTATAACCGATGACCGAACCGTGAATAAGTACGTCTTCTGTTACGGAGAGCTACTATCGCAAGAAGAGATCTTTGCAAGGCTGGAGGAGCTTTCGGGGGAGAAGATTGAGAGACAATATGTACGCTTCCTTCTCGACCTTCTTTTATCATTCTGGAACCTTTTCTTCGTGGATGAAAGAATGAATGAAGAATACTGATCATCCTTCGCTATATGTAGATATCTCCTGATCAACTTCTTGCCCTTCGGGAAACCACCAAGGCGTCCTTTGAATATGACCTCTCCAATATGAAACAAGCCATGACTGTCATCAGCCTGGAATATTCCTACAGCAAGTTCGTGCGCGGCGACAACTCTCCCGACTACGCCAAGTACTTGGGATATTTTGATGCTAGCGATCTTTATACTGACTTTGTTCCTCGATCGTTTGAAGTGTTCGCGAAGGAGCTATTGGATGGGAAGGCAGCGAAGATTTTTGAGGAAATTAGCCTGCGAGCCTAGATATATCAAAGTGCTCATGACTCACATACTGTAAGTGTTGGGTGAAAACAACGGAGGCAACCGGACGAACTGAATATCGAAAGGACAGAACATTCCTTTGATAGAGAAATTTCTATTTCATTGTGACTAATTATGGGACTTGGTTTTCAAATCCTATCAGTGGTTCTGCATTAAACTTCATAAGGATCCCGAACCTATCTTCGGTTTGTCAAAATGCCATATAATCGGCGATCACCGTGTAATTGCCAGTCTGTGTCGTCAAGTCGCTATTTCGCTTAAGGAGGGATAGCTGCAGAAGTATGTCTATTACTAGCTGTCAAGAATCCTAGGTTGCTTGGTGTGCAAAAGGCCCTCGGTTTTATGGACATCACGGGATAAATTAATTTCTAGGGCCTTTTCGCTATGGAAAAAAGCAGTTCGATTAACTGTGATCCCTAAGGTCCGACGTGAGACTAACCGTACCACTCGATCGGATGATTTAATTTCTACGGTAAGGTCTCGCGCCAGCTTTGTCTATTCCTTTGCGAGGGAAGTCCCAGAGTGCGTATACCAGGGAAAGTGCCCGCGTATTTTCTGTTGTTCTCTTCAAAATGAAATGCTCAAGAATGTCCTGCATTGTATACCATTTTTGCGTTGCCAAAGCGTCTTACCGGTAGGGTCGCAAGTCGTGAGACTGGTGTTGAACCATCGCTATGACCTCCCCCCCCCCCTCAAGATGATGTATCGAAACAAACCGTGTTGAGCCAATCCCAGCGCTATAACAGTTTGTGGTCAGAGTTTCTGTTTCTACGCTGAGATGAACTCATACTATTATCTGGGACAAAATTGGTTCTTCCAATGAGCTGTTGATTATTTATTCGCGCAACCGTGTTCGTTCCTCTTCATTTGACACAGCTATTAGGGTTTGCGAGCATCGAGCTCTTCCTTAACGAATCTAGACTGTATGGCACTCAAGATATCCTATTAATCGAGGCCTTACCGCCAATGGCTTGCGAAAAAATAATCTGGTCACCTCAAGAGGTTGGCTATTTTGGGTTCGGGTTTGTCTTCCTCCATATGACCTCGGATGTTCAAAGAACATACATAACTCATCATCCTATCCGAACGCCTTTGGGTGCTCAAAGGTACATCAGGCGAAACCAATTTCCATCAAAAATAGCACTCACACCTGAAGAGATCCTATGATATGAGGTAGTTCCACCTATCCGCCCCAAGTGCTCGCATGAAGTGGCTCTCTGGTACTCTACCTAGTACTATCACCATGGGAAGGGGCTTCACTTCACTCTAAACGAAAGCTTCTTCGCTACTTTGTGCAGATGTTCCAGTTTCAATCATCGGATTTTCATAATTTCATCGCACCCAATACGATGCCAAGTCCTGAGCAGACACCATTTCACGATGCTCGAAACGATGCAATGACATCAAGTTCCCGAGCCGAAGTGTCCTATACAGGCATATGAAGTACACCAAGGACTCTTTTTTCCTTCATTGGCTTTAATCCTTCCTATTAATTTCATACCTCAACTACATTTATATATTTACACTCCAATCCTTTTGGTTTGTAGCCATGAAGGCCGTATTCATCCTCACGGTTTCCCCAGTATTTAGCATCGCCTTCCCATTATCATCATTGCCAATAGCTAGAGGAAAACTGAATAATCCCGTTCCATCCACCATTCCAGCACCAGCACTAGCCCCTATTTATATCAACACCAGTCCCAGTACCCGGGCAGCCAACTGGACTTGCACCTTCGAGTGCAGACATTATCGCATAAGTCTCAACTCTTTCTATATTGGGAATAGATATCGCCACGATATCACCTTAACTCACCAACATCGAAGCAACTATCGTCGCGAGACAAAACATTCAAACGACTCAAAATGGGGTTGCAACAGGCGCTATTTGCACAGCTGTGACGGTTATATTTGCTCGAGGGACAACAGAACCGGGAAATGGTATATGGACTTAGCAGGACAATCTCGTATTTGCACTGACATGAAGAGTAGTTGGGGTTCTCACCGGTCCATCCTTCTTTGCCACTCTCACTAATGTTTTCGGGACTGGAGCCGTGACAGTCCAAGGTGTCGATTACCCCGCCACTGGGCGGGGTTTCTCGCAGGCGGGGATAACACAGGCAGTCAGACAATGTTAGATTCCTCCATAGCCCCTTCTATTTTGATATAACCATTGCTGACAAAGCCAACCCAGGGCCTCACTCGTCGAGACAGAAACATCCAGATGCCCAAACACAAACATGGTCATGGCAGGCTACTCTCAAGGCAGACAACTCGTCCACAAAGCCGCAGATCTTCTGTCTCTAAACACAGCTAAGCAAGTTTCCAGCGTTGTTATCTTCGGGGATCCACGTAAGTTGTTTGGACTTCTCAAAATAAGCCCGGATAAGATTTCTGACAACTAGTCAATGGACAGTTAGTTAAGAAAGTCCAAAATTCGAGACAACTTATTATCTGTAATGCAGGCGATAATATCTGCCAGCAGGGCAACTTGATCTTGCTTCCCGCCCTTACGTATTCGCAAAATGCGGCGCAGGCCGCTTCTTTCGTGGATTCTCAGATTAGATGATACCACTTTTATGGAGAAACAGTTTTACGCAGTGTCCTGTTGCACTTGTACTTTGAATATTGGATCGAGCTTGGAGTTTAGGAGCATAGAGCGGAGATCCACTTGAGATTATTTACTTTCAGTCAGCGTGAAAGTATGAGGGATTTGCCGGGTTTTTGGAGCAAGCACTTTGCGAGCATGTATCCCACAAGTCAATCACTTCGACCTTGAGGGAGTATTGAATGTATTCGCTGAGCTATTGAGTGAGGGGATCAGCATCCATTCATCATATTTTAATAATCGTAGATGAAACGAGAGTTTGCCAACTTCTTTCGCCAATAACCTTCAATCAATTCTTTCCGAACAAGCTAGTCACGCTGTAATGTCTATCCTTCCGAGAATACTCTATCTGTAACAACAGGGTGCAAGCATTTTTCAATTCAAATACTGTACATGAAGGAAGCTTCCTCAGCTCTGTCTTCTGGTACAATAAAGTACTCGGATCGCCCGCACTTGCACCATTAAAATAGCAGACTCGATAGAGCGGGCCGTATGGAAAAGCGCCCAATGACGCCCACAATTCTTCCTCGCCGAGAGGATATACGCGATCTGGCGGCGCAAGTATTCTGATGTTTGGAACGAGAGGTAGGCGGTAAATTGGCTGCGGGTCGATTGCACTATTCACTGAATGTTTGAATAGCTGCATGTGTAATGTAGGGTCGTAAGAAGTAGGCCCTGGGCGAGGTTGGAAAGCTTTGACTTCGGGCTGCCACTCGAATGATTCAGCCCGCCGTTGTCGAGAATCTTCAACGGAGCGGTAGACTGTATGAAGGCCTCCCGCGTCAGCGGCTAACTCATCCTATAATCTCAGAATCTTCGAGTGCACTGTACCTTTAGAATTATCCAGTCGAGACTGAAGGGGATTTTTCTTGCTTCGAGGAGAAATCTCCTCCACGGTGTTGACGGAGCTCTCCAAATCAACTCCTTCATCTTCGGCACCAATTTTCCTGTTTTGGTCTCGGGTTGGGATGAGAGGTGGGTTTTGTCCATCCCATACGATTTGATTGAAAGCGATACCACCATTGTTCCCATGTCCGTCGGTCAAGTCGATTGCTTCGTCTTCAGGGCCGTTTTTCCTCCTTGGAATCACACAATCGCCATTCTCTCTCCACCCGGGACTGAAGACTTTCTTGGGATATTTAATAGTGAACATGATGATACCTAGCAAGCGCTCAATGCCGCTGGAGTCTGGTGATGTGGATTCGATAAAGAGAAGGTCAATTACGGCGAAGTTTCCAATGACCGAAGCTTTCGAGAATTTGTACTGAGTATCATATTCCGGCCATAATCTAGTGATTGTGAGAAGCCTCTTTGAGACGAGACAATATCGAACAACTATAAAGAATGCAGGATAGTTCAACGAGCGACGTTGATTGAAACTCGGTGTGACTGCGAAAGAGAGTAGTCCTAGGCACTGCTTAGTTAGCTACGCGGCAAGAGCATAGCTATGCCACATTGAGAATGGAAAGAACGAAGCGGAATAGCAATTGAGTTCCAGATCCCGCGCAGTCTGGTCTTCCACCCTCTCTACACTCTTTAACCCCATCAATCAAGAAATTTGCTCTTCCACATTCCTTTAATCATATCATTAAATAACAAGACACACCAAATAGCAACATCTGGGATCTCACGCAACACAACCAAAAGTTCAAGAACGGAAAGAAAGAGGATGCCTTTACTAGAATTGGAGTACGACGAGGTGCCATGCTGCCCATTTCCGCCAAAGAGGAGACAGAGAGTTGAAGATTGGCTCGAGGTTCAGCATCCTTCGCCACCAACCATCTCACCATATCAAGATCCCACAGCAAAGCGAGTTCACCAATATTTGTCTCGATTCCCGGCGTACTGTCAGACGTGTTCGAGCCCTAGAACCGAACTCTTTCAAAATAGCATGTCAAGCAGAGCCTGGACTTGCGAAAGACGAATTCCAGCTACTCCAGCAGCTGATCTCATACCGAAGTCGCATGTATTGGAATATGAAGTTGGCGCCCCGCATTTTTTGTATTGGGACTTGAATCATCACAGTGGTTGCCCTTGTATAGTCGATATCTGAGTTTGGACAGAAAATCAAGGGAGGAGTGGTCGACTCTTGAACGCCGTATCATGGGACAGTACCATCATCTCTGCTACCTATTCAAGGAACTCAACGCCAGAATTGGAAAGCTCGAGTTCAAGATGGGGCCATTAACATATTCGGCATATTGGGATCCGAATTGCGAGGAATGGATGGCCTTAACGGAGCACTTTGTGAGAGGAGTTTGGAAAGGAGGAAGAAATTTGACTCAAGAGGAGAGCGATGTCTTCAGTCTGTTCGCGGAGATTGCGTCGCATTTCAAAATGGTCGATCGGGAATTGTGGGTGATGAGACAATTGCAATCGCAGGAAAAAGTTGACGATGAAAAGGGCACCGACACCGACAAGGTCGAGAAAGCTGTTGCAAAGCCGACTTCCTTCGGGAAAACAATCCCTCATGCCTATGTCTATACCGATGCGAAGACGTTGTTGCACTTGGGACCTGTTAATGATCCGTTGGTTCATCAAAAGCGTCTCACAATTTTGCGCCGTCAGAACTGACCTCCGCTTCCCAATATCCCACTGCTATGCGCTCTGCCACTCTTTGGGAATCTGAACAGCTAGTTGTCAAATGATCCAATCTTTTCGGAGAATTGTTAACGCTCTCTTCGTGGAAATTTGAGGTTTTTTCGTTCTCGCAGGGTCGTAGCAGATGACACATTGATTTCTCAAGCATTCTCCAATCACATCAACTAGTTCCGAGCTCAGGCTCTCAGCGGCTCCAGCGGACATTCGACACTGAAGAGATTAGGTTCCAGGCAGAAGCAGAGCCTTGGGAGTCGAGAGACACACCGTTGCCCAAGCTAGCACTGGTAGAAACGCAGGTACATCCGAATAGCGGCAACTAAGCGTTCGGGAGGCGGTACAGCGTGTTTTGGCCAGGAACATCCGAACAGTCAGCCTCAGCCCGACGGCATGCAGTTACGCTTATGCGAAGCCTGTCCGCCCTGTCGACCCTGTTCGATGTCACTGTGGTTGTGATTAGGGATGTGATTGGGGATGCTGGCGTCAGGGGGAAATTACTTGACAGCCCGCAGCCCGCAGGTCGCGGGCTCCCCGCAAAAGCTAAATTGAGGCCCTGGTAATTCGGTGAAAGATGGCTCGGGTTGGGTGTTGGTCACAGGCGGTCAAGACGCAAAACTCCGTGAAGGCTGGTTGTTTGGTGTTTCCCAGTGTTCCACTCTCCACTCAGCAACCTGTGACTTCCAGCGCTAGACTTTTTTAGTGAGCGACCAGCCTTAAGCGAACGCCCAGCTGCCCCCTATTACGGCAGCCAGAGCAAAATCACGATATTTTCATTTCCTTTCGCTCCAAGCATTGACCTGCGCAACCTGTAAGCCTGTGAGGAATCGGCTCAGCCGTATCTGGACGTTTTTGCGCTTGCAAAGATGCTGGTACTCGGCAGCTGGTCTTCCTCGGAGCCTTTGCATCTGCACCAGCCTCTGCTAGGTCCTCATCACAGCCGAGTATATATGTACTTTGTGTTTCCCCGTTTCTGTGCTTTTCCTCCTCATCCCTCTCTCAAGCATTTACTTGACTACACTCTTTTTTGAATCTTCGATTCAGTTACACTCTTTACCAACTCTCAATAAGTCTTCATCTATTTGGAACTTCTCCCCAACTTAACTTTCAAATTTCAAAATGAAGGCCTCAATCCTCTCCGTTCTTGCTGCCGCCGCCGCCGTCCAGGCTGGTGTCGTGGTCAGCGCAAACAACACCCTGGTCACCTCTACCATCTTGACCACTCAAGTGTACACCGTTAGCAAGTGTCCTGCAACTGTTACAAACGTATGCTTCCTTTTTCCAACCTTGAAACCTTCATGAATGAGACATACTAACTCTAATTTATAGTGCCCAGTCGGCGCTGTCACTTCAACTGTCCTCACAACCACCACAGTCTGCCCAGCCACTGGTAAGCTCAGGTCTCCCATCTTGATATCTGGAACTGTGGACTGACTTCCTCTTAGCTGTGTACCCACCAGCACCTCCCCCAACCCACGGCCCATCTACTTCTACCATCTATTCCACCGAGGTCTACACCATCTCCAGCTGCGCTCCAACAGTCACGAACTGCCCATATGGAAAGCAGACCAGCTCCGTCCACGTCTCAACCGTTGTCTACGGAACCTACACTGGAACTCACACTGGAACCTACACCAGCTACAGCCCAAAGCAGACTGGTTCCACCAGCCCGGTAGCCACCAGCAAGAACGCCGGCGTCATCCCACCTCCAGCATCTAGCCTCCCATACTGCCCAACTCCCATCACCAGCTACATCACCGTATATGCTACTCCTGGTGCCACCACTCCAGTCGGAAAGCCCGCAGTATCAGTTTATACCTCTGCTGCCGTCGTTGCTACCACACCTGCTGCTGTGGTTGCTTCTTACGGAACTGCTGCACCTTCAGCAGGAAAGTCATACACCACCACCACCCCAGTGCCATTCACCGGTGCCGCCTCTGCCCAACAGGCCGGTGGTCTCCTGATGGCTGTCGGTGCCGTCGTCGCTGCTCTCCTGTAAGCGATTCCCACGGAGTGATGCCTGGATTCAAAACATATAATGGTTATGCGCGTGGTGGATATGCATATATTGGGGGGCAAAGTACGGGGGAAATGATTTGGAATTCTTTTGGACTTTTGATGTGGAGGGGTTCTCGGACAAGATAAAATAATTGGACGAATATAATGTATTTACTCTTGATGATATAGGCGGCTAGTCACTTGATTAGTTATAAATAACATCCCAAACAATACCAAGTTTTACTTGAACTTCTTCCGTCTTCTCTTGATCTACATTACTCTGCTCTAATTTAGAGCATTTCCAACAAATAATAAACACATTCTGTGACCGCCATCATCTCATCTCTTCACTTCCCCTCTAACCCAATGGCCTCCCCAATAAATAAGCCTACACCCCGTTTCTCGCGCACGCCATCCCAAACGGGAAGAATTGGACTGAACCCTTGTCAACCAGGGGAGGGAAGGTGGCGTGTTGCATGGCATGGGATCTGCATGCAGAGGAAAAAAGGGCTGACAGACTGCAAGACACTCTATGGAGAGGGAAACGAAATGAGGGCGGGTACATGGATGGATGGATGGATGTTTCTTGAAGGGGAAAAATACCGGGCCGTGAGAAAAGCAAGTTTTCGGGACAGGGGTTGAAGCTGAGAGATGTTTGATGAGGGGTTTGTTTTGGTCAGAAGGCGTTGCTCGTACAAGATTACGGTTGAAAATTGTTGTGGAAATTATGGGTGGGTGGATGGTTGTGAGCTGAGACGAAACGTGAGGCTTTTTTGGGGGAGAGACTTAAATGAAAATCGGAAGCAATGTTAGATTATTCTGCCAAGTTATTCTCCCGTATCGGGTGGATATGATTTCGGTGTCTTCCCCGCTGCCAAGCACTAACCGTTGAAAGAATCATTTTCCTTCGGGATTAAATACGTAGTATGAAGTGAAGGTGCTCATTATTAGGTTATAGTATCTGTTATGGTACAAACTCTTGGTTTGAACTCTTGAATCCAGGGAGGTGTGATCTCTTTCATGTTTCTCCGAGCGAGACAACTGCCTCCATCAAGGGCTCACGCCAAGCCGTTTTTCTCCGAATCATCTTGAAGACCAATGCGTATTATTATTTCGATGCTATGGTAGACATCTACGATGAACCGGCGAAGATAACATTGTGTTGTCCTCCTCGAATTTTCTCCTGCAACCAGGTAGGAAATCCCCGAATACCACTTATTATCGATATCTTTGGAGGCAGGATAATCTGCGCGCCCCGTCCAGACAGAATCTGCGAGACAATCGCATTCGAAACCTCCTCCGGCGTCAAAATATCTTTTGGGAAGGCAGCAGAGCCGGTAACGAGGGGCGCGATGAGGGGAGTTCGAACCCAAGATGGGTGGATGATGCTGTTAACTGTTAGTATGTATGTTTACTAATGTTTCTTTTGGAGTTCGACTCACCTCGTCCGCACCATTGGCGCATCATACCTATGATCCAATTCCTGTCTCAAGCCCTCGTGAAATGCTACCACAGCAGCTTTAGTAGCCGAGTAATCCACGTTCTGTGCGATAGTCACAAAGCTTGCGATGCTTGCTACAGTAACAACGTGGCCACGGTTTTTCTTGATCATTGCTGGAAGAAATTCCTTCACCATCAGAAAATGCGCCAGCAGATTCACGCCTAGCACCGTACGGAGATGCGCTTCTGATGCTTCAAGGATGGTCTCGCCGAAACCAACACCAGCATTATTGATGAGGACTGTCGGATCGCCATGTGTTGATCTGATGTCTTCGGCAGCTTTTTTAATGCTGGAGGAGGACGTTACATCAGTTTGGTAGAAGAAGACATTTGGACCTGCTTCATGGTTAGTTGCTGACGCGTGCTGCTAACTGAAACCTAGGCTTACCATAAGATTCTTTTGGCGCATTGAGGTCCAAAATGAACACCTTCGCACCCTTCTCTGCAAAGCTCCGCGCAACCGAATTTCCAATGCCACTCGAACCTCCCGTTACAATCACCATCTCCCTCTGCGAATCCCAGGCCGTGGCCTTCCGACCGTTGACCGAAAGATGCGACAGAATCCTGTTGACATGTTGGACGACAGCAACAGCCCACAATACCTTCAATACCCTTCTCGCAGTCGGCACAAGCAATGAAACCGCTCCATGCGACGTACTCTCCAAGAAGCCGGATACATAGGGCAAGGAAGAAAGGGCGAGACCAAATAGGGCAGATTTCAGTACCACAGCTTCGAGCTGGCTCTGGATCGGTTTTGCGGAAGCTCGTGGAACAGCCATCGTGAGGTTTTTCGATATCGATGTTCGAATAGGATCAAGTCCAAGATAAGAATCTTGGGGAGGCCTCGATTCTTATCGTCATTAGTGAATGGGGTTGAAACAAACGCGAATACGGATACCAAGGCTGTTTTGTGACATGTTTGTGCTCGCAAAGCTAACGATCTCGGATGAAATTTGAGCCGCATGCTGTCGTAATTATATTTTTTCTCATTTTCTTGCTCTCAGAGTCCACATCCATATTTCATACTGGTGTGAAGTCAGGCCGAGGTCAAAAACAAGTGGGAATCGTGGGGGCAATCTATACTGCCGGGGATTTCAGGGAAGGGGTCGATCTCATTTCGGGGCCGTTGCAAGCCCCAAAGTCAATTTCGACGTCTATCTGATAAGGACTCGAGAGCTTTGGCCCAGTAGCCTGGTTCTTGGATCTTGGTGGTCAATTCGAGATTGTGAGTTGACTTTTATCCGGGGAATTGAAATTGTCCGGGTTGTTGAAGCCCCCTGGAAATCGCGTGCTTATCTTTCGATATATTGCTTGCTCTCCAATATCATGAGCCGTTTTGTTGATTTGTTCTGTGGCTTCTGTCTTGTCTTTATTTAGTTGATTTCACGCCTGGATTTACATTCGTCAGTCTGACACCAAATCATATTTGTCCTTTTGATTAAGCTTTTCTGAATAAATACGCTTTATTTCCTATTTCGAAAGCAGATTTGCTGCCTAGTGAAGGCACTCTCATCGTCCCATGTTACCTGCATCCAGCAGAGATACAGGATATAAAAGCGCTTATAAAACTCTTCACAAAACTCTTCACAACGTGTCTTTCTTTGGGAGTCATCTTTTCAAAAGAGATAGAGGATATATGTCCTTTGAACTTTTCTTAAGCATCTCCAACTGCGTGAATGCCACTGCCCCGCAAAGTTCTTCGGGTTTCCCGTCCTGCGCATCTGACGCCATTCTCAAATAGTTCATCCTCCATGTTTCTGAAAACGACGGGTGGGTAACCTTGTCGAACCATAAAATCTGCCATCAATGTCCGACCCATCCTACCGTTGCCATCTAGAAAAGGGTGTACATGGCAGAAGTAAACAAACAAATGGGTAGCTAGGATGATAGGGTGTAACTGAGAAGCTTTAAAGCAGTCATCTCGCCATTATATGAACCGCTCCATACAAAATGGGACCTCCAGGTGGTAAAGAAATATACGCAGTGGCTTGGACCGCACGGTAATTGGTGCAGAACGGAAGTCTCCAAGAGCAACACGCTTTTCCCATCCTAGGTTCTCTGCTCCGGTCTCTGCTAGCATAATGCTACATAGCTGTTTGATTTCGGCAAGTGACAGTCCCATTATGCTAGGATTTGAAAGCAAGTAGCTAGGATGGCAAGACGCCGAGAGATTCCCACTTTTATGTTCTATAGTGATTTGTGAGTTCCTCTTCTCTGATTGTCTCTCCTTGTTGGGATGACTCACTTTCTGAGTATCTCTCAACCTTTACCAAGGTCATATCTTACTAGAACAATTTCTACCCTCTGGTCTGAGAGTCTTTAGTGGCGTGGGAGTGAATCAAGATCCTAGCTCTCTATTACAGACTGTTAGAGCTCTTTAGGCCTTTAAAATTAAGGCCTCCGAGGCTGATGTCGAGGTCGTGATTATTTTGAAAGACTGCCGCTCCAAGTTAGGAGGAACAGTCTCCTTACGAGCCTGGTCAGATAAGTCTGGGTTTTAGGGCATTTTACTAGTGAAACCAAATCGAAAAATCGTAGACTTTTAAAAGTTAGTGAATAGAAAGTATCACTACCCTTTATAACTCAAGGTTACTAGATTTTATATTATAATTATTCCTAGTTATTTTATAACTTTTAGGTGATCATAATAACTTTGATTTTCGGAAGCCTGAAGGCGGGGTCACGAAGCCTGGAAATCGCTTAAATATGCCCTGAAAACTTAGACTTATCTGACTAGGCTCGTTAGCACCTGAAAAAGAGTATTATCTTACTTCCCTTTATCTCATGAAAAATTAGTACACTTGATGTAAAATTGGCAATAATTAACTTTTCACAAATTAATATAATGATTAATTTCTCCGTGCCTCGAAATTTTTGAAGTGTTGCTTGTCTTACCTTAAGAAGACGATGCGGAAATCCAGGCGAGTAGCCTAAAGTTTAGTGAGGGCTTAGTGGGCATGCGCTAGAAAATTAGCGTGCGAGTCACTACACTCAGCCATCTATGCCTAAACCCTCTTCCAACTTTTCTTAATATTTAAACAAATAATTTTCTCCGTTAAACTATTTTACAGCGACCGGAACTCTCTCTAATCAGCAAAAAAAAGTACAAGGGTTACTGCAAATTCCGAGTACAGTATTCATCGTTATTTCTTTCCCCAATTATCCCCCTCAACTATCTCCTTAATAATCCCCAAGCACCTCTTCATGTTTTTCACATTATCATGCATCCACCTCGAATTCATTTTCCCCGACTCCCTGCATTCACCCAATCTCTCCAACTCCTTCTCTCTCTCATGGTACTCCCTCACTTTATCTCCCAACTCATCCAGCGTCAGTCCGATGTGATTCAAGGCTGAAAAAATTAGCATCTTTTTATGCCTGATATCTTCCTCTTCCCCCAGCTCAAAATCCCCAACTCTCAGTTTCGTAGAATGCAGAAAGAAATTTGAATTTTTTACAAGGCGACAGAACAGCTTGACCAGTCGTTGGAAAGTGATAGCTGGGAAGATAAGATTCGCTGATGCTTTTTGGCATATTTTGCAAGAGAGGTATTCGCTCGTGTGCTTTGTATTCTCTCGTGCCATTTTAAGGATGGTATCTAGAGTAATGCTGAGGGGGTCTTCTTCTATATTACAGAGTTCTGCGACGCAAAAGAGTTGGGTGCTAAGGCAACGGCAGCTCGTTGCTGAATTGAGCCTCTTCGGAATTTGAGAGTTCAATGTCGTTTCGGCCAGTGATTCGAAGTTGTTAGGTGCTGAGTTGTTCGAAAATATGCTAGTATCTTGTGGCGGCAACGACGATGGGCCTCCCTCAGTGTAGGACTCCGGTGAAGGAATGGCCGGGGTCGTCTCTAAAGACGAGTTGGTCTAACAAGCTTTCTCAGTTATAATTCTTCGGAAATTTTATTTGAAAAGAAGTAGGAAAGAGAAACATACCGAAAGAAAGTTTAGGTCTGCGTTAGCCAAGTAGTTGGTCGCAAAGCCATTCATCATTGGGCTGATGGTATCAAAATTGAAGAGATCGTCGGTGTCCAAAAAGAATTCATTGTTGGGGACCATTCCATCAATATCAGGTGTTAAGGACGATTCCCTGGTTATATCAGAAGACATTAAGTTATTGATTTTCTTCCCTGGTAAAAATTCTTCACTCCCGATTTCGAACGAACTGTTGTTTGGTCGTTGCTTCCTTTTCTTTAAACCGATTATGGGCAATGAATCCCCATCAATTACTTGATCTGGCTTAGAAGCTTTGACGCGTCCACTTCTTCTCGATACGCTATAGTTGCAGCTCAAGTGGTTGCTCGTGCATCGTTGACAGGAGGGGTTTTCGCCTGAACACTTCACCCGGGAATGGCGACACATGTCGCAGGCCGAGTTTAACCTCTTAGACTCGGGTTTCTTGATCGAAGATGAATTGGAATCACTAGTCTCATTGGAATTGCGAAAATCTGTCGATATTCTTCTGTTCCTCAAGGCAGATTGCCGGAGTGGATCCCAGCTCACGAGAAACTCGTCCGGCACTTGCGATGAGGAGACCATGGCAGTTGAGTCAACTCAAAACTGGCTCAGAAAATTATGTTTAGAGATGCGCGAGATTGGATAACTTCTAAAAAACATGTTGTTCATAAAGCAGTAAATGTTTAAGTGTAAAAGTGGGCTTGACCTGATGCTTTGCTGACTTCCCCACTTTAATGTAAGATTACATATATTACCAATCAACCCAATTTTCCGGTACCTGGTCTTCAATGGCCATTGACGTCATAAATAGAGTGTCTGGGACTTCCGAGGAGTGGTTTAATTGCCGACAAAAATTATTTGCACAATTGTAATCTCCAATCGGAGTTACGATAATATGAATATGATAGTTTCATAGAACTGTGGGGTGCCGTCGACCTACGGAGTCAAACATTTCAAAATGCCAGGACAACAACAATGTCTTTCATCACAGCAACCATACGAGATAGACCTCCTGTTTACATTATTTCTAGAAGATGTGGTATTATTGATAAAAAACGCTTGGGATATGAACCTGTTTGGAAGTGTTGCTGCTGAGATTTGCACTTCCGCAAATTGCCCCCATAGCTTCTAAAAACACCCCCTGGGGTCTTGAATTTTTATTTACTCATACAGTTCAAGATTCGAAACACAACTCAGTTGAATCTGTAACTTTTTCGTATTACGCTCTGTTTTGAATTTATTCTATATTTTCATCTAATATTAGATTTTTTTTTCTTAAAAAAAAAACTAGTCACGCCACTACCCAAAAAACATCAGTCCAGTCAGGGTTATTGATCCCATCTGAGTCGTACATATAGGCATACCACAAAATAGAAACGAGAACATTAGTTGTGAACAATAAAAGAAAGAAAATCCCCCTAATTGATACGTCAGAATCCTCAGACCTCTCGGACGCCTGCGAAGTTTCAGAACTCGCAGAATCTTCAGGAGTCTCATCCGATCTCTAGCCAATGAGTAAGGTTTCTGCCACCTTCGGCCACTTCTACATACCCACTTCATACACCAGTACCATGCAAAAAGAAACAAGACACCAGAAACAACACCCCGAACCCTTCATTAAATTTGTTAAATACCCAGTACGCATTAACAGTATCATGCTTTTGCGGTACCATACCACCCACAGCATACCCACCACAACAAAGCAAAAACCAAAGGCCGAAACTTTTGTTGACACGTCCGGCAAGGACCGCGAGCTTAATTCCAAGCCACTTTCGCACAATCCAAAAAGGCAAGTTTGATGTAGCCATAATGACTGACAAAAAGAGGGTTGCCGTTTTGAGGACAAGTTCAATATACAATAGGGCCGAGTTGTAGTAGTAGTAGAATAGAGACTAGCGAATTAGTGAGCTGGCATGGAACCAAAGATTCACTATTGCCCATCCGAGAAGGGTGATGTGAGAGAGTACAGCGGTTGTGCCTATGCATGCGTTGAAAGCTTGCATCAATTGTCCCAATTTGATTTGCTTAGCAGCTAAGATAAGATTTGCACGGTTTTTGGACTTGTCTGGCTCTGAGAGGGTTCTTATGAAAGCTGCGGCCTCCCGTGCCACTGCTGAGATTCCAGTATCTCTCACTTCCACTTCGACTGTCTCTCCACCGGTGTCTTCGAGTGCATCCTCAAAAATGGATGGGCTTTCCTCGATCAACCTGTCCATTATATTCTGGAAACTCGGAATGGTCTTAGAGTCCAGATGGCTTGTCTCTACCATCGATGGTAATGGCCAGGAACTTTCGTTTGAGCTACTGGGTGGATTGTTTTCAACTAGGCTCGAAAAGTTCTGGGGAAGCAAAGACCCGGGGTTTACTGTGGGCCTGGATTGGACTTCTCCGGAATGGTTGGCTTCTAAGTCTGCCGGAGAGCCGAGTACGACGAGCTCAACAGAGTTCACTTCTTCAAGTCGAACTTCCCACTCCTCATTAGCCTTTCGGCTCCGAGTAGAAGCAAAAGTGAGCAGCTCAACTGTCAAAAACGAAATGAGGTACATCTAGCCCCATGCTTTCGTCCATGGCGTTCTAGAAAAAGAAGCCAGCTTGATAGCGCCCGGTAAAGTACCGATAAGGAAGAAAATTACATTCAGCCAAGCCATTGTAGATACATCCTCTTCATCCCCCTCTTTTTCGCTAAACTCAGCCCTTTCAGCAATTATCCACATTGCAGCTTCTATCGGAGCTACACCAATGTATAGAAAGTAGCTCACAAGGTAAGCTATTATGGATAATGCATCGGAAATACAAAGAATCGGAGAGCTGCACTGGTATAGACGATAGCACTTTGAATAGCCACATAGACCACCTGTCTTCTGAGCCATTGAATTGATTGCGAGCGTGAATACAATCCAGATTATAACGTGCCAAGTCACTGGAGAGGTTTTATTTGCCAGAGCACAGGCACCAAGGGTTGGAACTGTATATATTAAAGCGTGAATGTGAAATTCAATGATGGCAATTGCCTGATATGTCCTGACCTAAGAAGGATAAGGGGGCCGCTAGGTCGCAACAGGTTTTGGACCATGATGATGGATTATTACAAATTTTTTGCACTTCTGCAATCTCGCCTGACAACAATAACAATTGATATGCGATCGGGGAACATGGATTAATTGTTATGGAGATGGTGGATGATAGATCTAAGATCTGTTAGAACCATCAAGTAAAGTCCAGGAATTTGCTCACTTTGTAGAGCAAGGCTATTCATTTTGAATGCTATAAGCATCACCTGTGCGAAGAAGCAACAGGGCCTAGTTATTAGTGTTGGATTGGTACAATATTGCTCTGTATGTAAAAGAGTTGCCACCATTCGCATGACATCTTCAGAAAGTCCCAGCCATAAGTTTTCTGGGGAGACGAACGTGGTGCACAACTCAAGGGGTGGTGAGACTGAATTGGTGAAGTTAGATAATATAGATGACATTCTGGCAAGTTGCTTTGCTGGTCAGGCCTAGGAGAATTATCGCTGACGATTTTCTTCGGCGAGGCGAATTGTAGAAAGCAGCCAAGAGAACAATGACAGACACAAAAAAAAAATGATACTCCCCCCCCTAGCGCAAACCAAGGTGGAGATATTTTGCGGCTGTATAGTGACAAGGGGGTGCGCGAATAGGAATCTGGAAGATTCTTTGGTGGAAGTCATGCTTATTATCTTATTGGCAGACACCCCCTTGCTGCTAATTAGCCCTAAAATTCTCCACCTTGGTTTGCGCTAGGGGGAGAATAGTATCCTCGTCATATAGCTAGACTTGGACGACTCGCATTCTGTGCACGCCGATTGTTACTAGCGGCCGTAGCAAAGAAAGCCAGCTCTCTTATCGCATCCTCGAGGCCCGTTTGGCGATCCTCGTCGACGTCGAGTGACAACAGGCAGCGGGTTGTCAGGATCTCGTCAGGGAACATGAAGCGAAGCCGATCTCGCTGTCATTGACCCTGAGGAGAATCTAATCTCACACCGTGAGCGCTGGCCGTCTGATAGAGGCCGGCGATCAGCTCTTTGAATAAAGTCGTTTCTGTGATACTTCAAGTACGTCGTTCCAGGTGTCCCCAATTCCCACGCAGCTGCCCTCACTAGCGTTGCAGCTTGGCGATTGCTGGGGGCATGCTCAGTAGCAACCACATTGCGACCGGCGCCCGCTCAGGCTTTGTATGCGCCAACATCTCTGAGCCTCAGCGATGCACCAGCGCAATGTGGGATGAAGTGCTTCTTCCTGAAGTTTGGTCTGCATACGTTCCTCCGATGAGTTCCCTAGCCACCATATCGTATAGTCCTAGCCTATCCGGCTTCACACCCCTGTTGCCTTGGGCGACAACACGTGACTGGTTCTTTTTTCGCTTAAGGCTCGAGCTTCCCAAAAAAAATAAAAAAAATAAAAAAAAAAGATTAAAAAAAATTGGTAGCTTCTCTTTGATTGAGCGTGTCCTAGAGTCTATTAGTATTTAATTTTGTAATTTCGTAACAGAATTACTGACATCCTTAGTGCAGGGGCCATGCTAATCTTCTCTGTATCGTTTCACTGTAATGTATGTTAACGTTTGTGGACTTTGTCGTTGATGGGTACTCTTACAATTGACCAAATGCCCGAAGGCGAACAAAATTTACTTATTTTGCTTTATACCCAGCACTAGAAACATGGGCCAATCAAACACGGGCCCCACACCCCATCCCAAAGTGATGGGGCCAGCCCCCAAACCCCCGTGGCTCGCTGCGCGAGAAGAACTCACCACCTGTAAGACATGCACACGATTCATGCACTTGGAGCATACGCAAAAGATGCAAGGTAAGCTTTATTTCATTTGTTATTATGCTAACCCTATATGAGTCGAGGACCTCGATTCCATCATATAAAGCCATAGTATGCGATAACACATAGCTATCGATTCTGTGCGCCCGCCCCATGCGCCATCCCGAACAGAGGAGCGAAGAGATGCAAAAGTACTTTTGAGCCTGAACCCAATTCTCTACCTTCATAACAGCTAATAATGCAAATCCATGACACCGAAAGTATCGCATACGTAGCTCAGCTCCCCAACCTGAACAAATCGCCAGCGCCCATTCTAATCCATCAGATGGACTGGTTCATGTCCATGCCTTTGCGACAAGTCGACTCGTGGCTGGAGACATTCCATCGTGACTTGTTCTCATATACACAGCCAAGAGAAGCATTCTTGCAAGCGTACTTGAAGAAAGTAAGCTCATCCCGGCTGTTTCCAGTGATCCTAGCAAGAACTTCTTGGTTCTGTCTCTCGCGCCGCATGAGTGATTGGTTGTTGCTGATATTAATAGTGGAAAATCTCTTCAGAAAGTCAAGCTGGGAATAGCTAGAGGCTGCATCGGATACAGGGCTAACTATTTGATTGAAGACCGCATCTTCAACTGTATCAGTCATTGCAGCATCCGTAGATGCCAAAAGAATCTTTTCCAGGTTAGCAGCTTCGTGGACAGCCTGGCCATTATTCAATGCAGCATCAAAAGTACTTTCGGCTGGTACCTCATCCACGGGGTTGTCATCCTCTGGGTTATTGATTCGGTTCAGAGCATCGCTCATCCATTCTTTCTTGGTTTTCTTTTTGTCTGCATAAGATGCGCGTGCTCGTGCCTTCTTATCAGAGGGATCAAGGCCTTGTTCTTGGCATAGCTGCGTAATCTCTGCTTCAGAATGCCTCTTCCGTTTTCCAAGTAATGGCGTAGTTTCGCTGATTTGAGGGCCGAACGGATCCTGGAAGTCATTCTCCAAACGCGGGGTCCAAGTGTCTATGGACCTAGCCCCAACATATGTAGCTGTAATGCCTTTGTTGAAAGCCTCCGTGGAGTGACCAAGCTCGTCAGCGACGGCACGGGTTGCGGTGCCCTTAATATTGCCCGGCAGATTCGCAACGTCACGAGCTGCACCATATCTGAGAGCACGAGATGTGAGAGATGCAATCACACCAGCAACCATGCCGCCTTCTGCTAAAGTAACTGAGATCTGGTTGCGATGGGCAACCTTCTCCGGCAGAAGCGCTACTCCTCGTTTTACAAATGCACATGCGAGAGGTCGCTCAGGATGAGCCCAGACAATGGTTTTGCTCTTTCTCGCTCGTGCAAGCTCGAGTGCTTTTTCGATGGACTCGGCGCCGGCGATATTACCGCTTCTCAATGCAAGTATCAAGATCAGCTTGATAGGACACATCAAATTGCTTGCCGTGTCCTTTTGGCAGTAGAGTTTCGGGTTCCGATTACTGTGAGGATTGTGTCTGTTATGCCGGTCTTAGCATTGTATAGAAGCAACCATGAAAGAAGATAGAACTCACTTTTTGGATTTCTCGTTGCGGATCACCACACTCGCCACGAGGTCTTCAATCTTGTCCCCGCCGTGGAACTTCATTGTGATATCTTGGTAGGAGAGGTATGGTAGTGGCTGATCATCGGTAGGGTCGGTACAAATATCCCCACTTCGAGCTGAGAGTGCTGCAGTCAAGACAATGGTAGCGATCCTAAATAAGGTGATATCCCAACACAGCGTGCCTTCGTTGAGAGCATTATGCAATATGGCAGTGACAATCTTCCGGAGAATATATGCTCCAATCCAGTTCTTCTCTTGAGATGGTACTCGCGTCAAAATGCCATCTTTCACGAGCTGCTGCATACAGGTTGCGATGCGCGCTGACTCATGGCTGCTAAGCTTGAACTCGGCATGATGGAAAACGAGGGCGAGGATGAGATGTCGGAAGCCACCCTTGAGCCAGTCGTATGAGGGGACTGAAAGTACTTTTGGCTCCACTTTGCTGACAATAGATCTGAGGAAGCGTTCGATTTGCTCGCCATCAGGGTTGGACGTAGTACTATTTCCGAGAAACACTGGTTAGCATTTGATGATTCTGCGAGAATCGGCAGTGCCGATTCATGGCAGACATACCTGACGCGTAGTGCACTCACGCGAAAAGACTGGAAGCGGTTGTACCATAGCGCATTTCGGTATTGCGTTCCTGGTCGGCCTTTGGTAAAGGTGAGCTGCTTCGAGAACTTCTTGGAATCAATCCGATCGGTGAGGGCGTGTTCAATAATGGCCTCAATGCTTGCTTTTCCAGCTCCAGCGAATGGATTCGGCGGAGGGGCGTCGAACTCGATGTCAGAAGAGTTGAAGACGTCGTCTTCGATGTCCATGATGCGATGGACTGATGGAAACACAAAGGTGAAGAGATGAAGAAGAGAGAAGATGAAGAGAGAAGATGAAGAGAGAAGATGAAGAGAGAAGATGAAGAGAGAAGATGAAGAGAGAAGATGAAGAGAGAAGATGAAGAGAGAAGATGAAGAGAGAAGATGAAGAGAGAAGATGAAGAGAGAAGTTGAAGAGAGAAGTTGAAGAGAAGAAGAAGAGGTGGGAACTTACGAGGAAAGAAGAGTGGCTGTTTCTCAGAAGGGAGTGAGGAAGGCGCACTTCCTAGACGGGAAGTCGCACTTCAACTTCAACTTCAACTCCAACATCCACACTTCGTATTCACGCATCTCGAGAAATATGTATTTGTATCCGCATCAGCATTAGAAAATGCAATGAAAAATATAGGCAGAGTGCAGCAATTGATTTGAGGGACGTGGCCGTTGATTCTGGGAGGAATCCGGACTACTCTTGCCAGAGCAGTAGCGACTAGCCCTGCAACAGCAGGCGGAGCATCATGTTGTATGCAAAAGTACTTTCCGTTTGTGATCCCTCTAAAGTGCTACCATGACTGGAAATAGCGCGTACGTATACTGCTACAGAAGAGTATTACAACATATAAAGCGGAGGTGAGCCGATGGAAGCTAGGAGGACGTGACGGTTTCCCGTTCATTGAAACTAACGAATAGAGAGGCATAGGCATGACAAACGCTGATTTTTTGTATATATGATAATACAAAATATCGACAATAATGGAGAAGTCGACCACTGTTAGTCTTTCATTTCATAGGGGCAAGCCTCCAGCCCCCAGAACCCCGTAGCTCAAGAGTATTTCTCTGCCAGCTTAAAACATAAATACTAGCCGGTATCTCCCTCGACCAGTGAGACACGAGGGTTTGAAGGTTGGCCCCAGGAGGGGCAGCCGTGTTAAAGGTACAGGGCGAGCGCAGATGTGCTGAAAAGAAGGCTCTCAAGCTCACCTAACTTTTCAGGAGATACATCAGGTGATTAGGTCGTTATTGTTCGACTAAGTACTATCGTTTCAAATTGACCAAATGCCCGAAGGCAGAGAAAATTTGCTTAATTAAATATATAACCTAACGAGCTGAGTAAGGGCCCGCCGTAGCCGCCTTAGGCAACATTCAGAGCCTCAGGCTGCTACGGCGGGCCCCCTTACTCAGCTCGCGACATATTGGCACCGTCAGTTTCCCGCTCGGGCTTGACGGAGAAACGCACGGGGTTTCCCAGCAATGGAATATTACAATCTGAGAAGTAAGTCGATGCCTTTTTTTTGGAACGAAAGGTCTCTTTTCATTACGCGGCTGTCGGCAAGAACATTACCAGAAATCACATGAGACGCATCACGTGTAAATTAGGAAATGGGCATGATTTTTGAATTTACAACCCAAGGCAACAATGCGTATATACTGGGGTTTTGCTTGACTTGAAATCGATTATTATCTTATAATAGTGAATAGACTACGTATATAAGTAGGGTATGCCACCTGACTTGAGGCGCTACGCCGAAAGGGAACGCACATATCACTGTCCACAAAGGCCGCAGCTTATAAGAACCAAGTATTTCGGAAAATTGCGAATTACCCAATCTCCTTGGATCAGCCGCCCGAGTCGCAATGATGTCAAATCACAGTATTTCAAGAAGCCAAAATATATCATTATCAATATTGTAAAAGAGCACAAGATACTTCTAAACTCCAAGTATGAATACCTGAGTTGCTATTAAGCCGCTTTGTTTCCAGAAAAATCGTGACAATTATTTGTCCGGCTAAGCTAGCCGTCCAGGTAACGTGCCTTCTAAGCATACTCGTCGCCAACACTTCAAAGCTCTGGCTTCCACAATGCTTTTATAAATAGCACATTAAATTATAATTGATAAATTTAACTGAAACTAGCAGTTGCTGAAGCTGAAATAGGGATTGGAAGTCTAGATATTTTAATTTTTTGAAGTGCTTGTTGGGTGATGGATGGAGAATTCTAGAGCAAATAACGTATTTCACGAGCCACTGAGGCTAAATAGGTGGAAGTAAGGAATACACTACCAAAATAGCTTCTACATTAAAACTCTTATCTTAACTTCTCTAAAGTCTATTGAAAACTAACGTTAAAAAAGCAGTCAAGATCAGAATTCCAGACCCTCCTACTAGAAAAAGGAGCCACAATTATTAAGAGAAAGACACAAACAACAGCCAAGCAACACTAAACTACCTCGAGTTCAAAACTCCTGCAGCCAAGAAAACAAAACCACTGGCCATGACAGTACTAGCAGCAAAAATTATCCCTCTAGTAAAGTCTCCTTCTGCTGCGTTTATAACCGTGCCAGCAATGGGATTACCAACCAACAATCCCAAAGCCGCCAAAAAGAAACTCATCCCCATCCAGGTTCCCACAAGACGCATATCAGGAACCAGACTCACAACGATAGTGGGTGGTAATGAGACGACGGCCCCTGATAAAAATCCGTAGAAGATGCCAAATACCACGAGGCCTGCAAGGCTTGAGACACCGATCCACGAGTAAGACAGTATCGCAGAAGCCAAAGTGCAAATGATGATCACTTTAAAAGAACCGAATTTGTCCGCGACTAAACCGGGTATGATTCGTCCGAAAACTGATGCAGCATTGAGGACTGATAGGAAATAAAAAGAGATATTTTCCCCGAGTTGGAGTTTCTGCTCCGCGTAAACAATGATGTAGAAGAACGGGATGTAAAGACCGATGAACGCCAAAAATGACCCAGCGCTAAACAATACAAAAGGAAGTGATTTGAAAGCACTTTTGTCGATCAGCTGCCGGGATTTTCCAGAAGGCGGTAGGCGAGGTTTCATGATCAAGATGCTGATTGTGAGTGTAGAGAGCGCAATAAAGCCAATAATCCTCGTCGTCCATGCGAACCCAATTTTTGGTTGAAGAGCTCGAAATACGATGGGGTAGATGACGCTTCCAACGCTTCCTCCTGCAGCTGTTATTCCAGTCGCTAGTGCTCTTTTCGTGCTGAAGTATGTGGCGACGATAGCGACGCTTGGGAGAAACAAGCAACCTGCGCCGAGACCGACGCATACTGCTTGTGCTAGGAAGAATTGCCAATATAAAGTACACAGACTGGTCATCATCATGCCCAAGGTTACTAGAAAGGTGCCGACAAGTAGAAGAGTCCGGAAGTGTCCTTGGTCAAAAATTGGACCGCTGATTATCCCGATTGCGATTAAGAGGAAGCCTTGCATTGTGCCGATCCAGGAGATTGTGGAGGCGGAGTATTGTTGGAGGAGGGAGGTTGAGTAGTAAGCCTGATACGCTCCAAATGTGTTAACTATTCCCCTATTTGGATGTCAGATATCAAGTTATAAGACGGTTCACATGCGGGGGATTCATACCATGAGTTAAAAAAATAGGAGATGTGCTCCAAGGACCTGAAGCCAGGCTTGCAGCCCCCCCATCTGGAATCGGCGACGGAGAAGGTTCAGGGATGTTGACTTCTCCAATAATATTGCCGTCCTCTTCGCTTTTAGTTTCGAGTGACATTCCTTGATCGAAAAAGTGAGTTGGCAAGATCTCTGAAGACTTTGTAAATTTTGATTGCGATGTATCGGCCTTTTTGAGAGCAAAAGCTTAAGGAGGAATTCAAATATCAATGCTCAAGACAAACTCTGAAGTACTATTATTGATTCAAATGAGAGCGCTGTGGAAATTTATATCATCAAGTACAGGTACTAGCTTACGCAAAGCGAAAAGTACAATTACCCAATAGAGAATTCATGGTTTCGCTGAGCGACCGGAGATGTCCTAAAGGGGCAATTGACCACCTATGCTCCGATTACCAAGCAAGGAGCATGGAGAAAATTTACGTCAACACATTGCGGCACATTGACTTCCAAGGTTTCATCTTGCTTTCTCTGTCTGATTAGTAATTTTTTAATTCGTTTCTGACCATCATATGCTTCGCAGTGTCACGGATATAAATTATACGCAAACGAGGTGTTTTTCCTTGATTCCTTGAAGCTATTCGAAAAAAAGTGTAAGCAGGCAGAAGGTGGAAAGATAGGGAACCGTGCCTACCAGAACCTTAACTTGAGCAATGATTTTACCTTCTAACCAAAGTCTAAATTCAGGGATAAATATCTTTAGTTCCCTGGGGTCAATATCTAATAGGTGCTCGCAGAATCCAACACCTTAGACATGAAGAATGTCACTTCTGGGCCGGACTTGGATGAATGGAGAAAAGGCTCAACATTGTCACGTCTCTGGATTTTTTTCTTGATTTTGTTAGCTCATACATTACTCATCCAACATTTTATTTTACAACATCTCCATATACCCACGCTCCCCTCTGGTATGTGCCTGCGGAGGCGGATTCGCAAAACTCTTCGGCACCGTGCTCAGCACAACCTCTCCTTTCCCCTCCCCGCCGTCGTCTGAGAAACCAGCACTCGAACTACCAGTAAGAGCCTCGCTTATCTCCTCTCCACCCCTTTCCCATGGCTTATTGGTATGTTTTCTATTATCCTGCACGCTTTGCCAAAAAATACTTCGAAGAGGCGGCGTGTAGAAGTTTGGGGAGAATTGCGGGATGAACTTCGCGATGAGTGGTCGCAAAGTTGGCAGGCAGGCACAGACGATTCCTAGGTTGAGTTCGATCATGGACCAGGTTGCTGCCCCTTCTGCGTTGTAGGTGAAATCTGGTGGCACTGATGCGAGTTTGAGTTGCTCGAGGCGGATTATGGAAACCAGGCATTCTCTGGACTGGGTGTCAGCATACCCATAATCAAAATATTTGGGTTTGAATTGGAAGTAATATAGAAGACTGCATTCTGAGGAGTGAGGACGACAGAAAAAGGATAGAATATACAGGAATCCGAGCGCGAAGACCACCATTAATGATATCTTAATCTTTTTGGCCAGGTTCATTTTGTTGATGACTGGGATAGGTAGGAAAAAGATGGCGAAATCAGTTACAATATTCACAACGGAATTTCCCATCCATAAGCCGAAACTGTCTAGGCATTTCCCAGGAATTGTGGGGTCCCAGAATGAGGCTATTGGGGTACAAGTGAAGACGGAACCGAAGAAAAGCCAGAGCCCAAAACAGATGACCACAGATAGGAGGAAGTAAGAGGCCTTTCGAATAAATTTTGTTGGAAAAATGCGGAGGTAGGTGAGTAAGAAGCTAGTCTTGAGAACGGTAAGTGCTGCGTTGTAGGTGATAATACTGCTGTAGAATAGCTGATAATTTTAGAACTCAAAATCTTGGCTTTGCTATTGGAATGATCTTACTTTCATTTGGACGATGTCCTCTTCAGGAGAAGGGTTGATGTCCCATATGTGTCGGCCTAACCCGTATCGTGTGCCTAAACCAGCCGTCGTTAGCTTCTCTTTGCCAAGAAATGAATATATATCGAGGGTACCCACGCATGCAGACGAGCACTGAGCTCACAATAGAAAGAATAAGCGATACGACCGCCAAAATATCTTCGATGCAAATTAGTCGAACTAAGGTCAAGCGCGTGTATAAACGTAAACTAACAGCAATTGTTGCAATTGCTGTTGTTGTTGCGCCAATGGTGATAATCCTCCCAACATTATCATTATGGGGTTGTGGAGTCTCCATTTTCGAATGGTATCTGAAAACAAATTTAGACAAGAGTAGAAACTAGCCAGCAAGCCGATTTCAAGACCCGATGAGGCCCATCAACCTTTGGGGAGGATAAAGCGAAGAGAAGCTTCTTGAGATCCAGAACGTTTACTTCAAGATTCTGGGGGCTTCCTGGTTAAGCTTCCCTCCGCTTTTCCGTGTTTGTTCGCATTATGGAGAGTCAAGAGGCACAGAATCAGCTTCATGATTGGTGGCTTGGGGGTTTTCCGGACCGTGCGTGAGCTGACTGTATTACTCGAAGCAGGGCTCTGAAGTGGTACCGAGTAAAAGGTACAGTGACGCACCCCAGTCTTAGTGTCTCACAAAGTCTTAGACAAGCGCAAAGTCTAGCGTGCGCTCCACACGCTATTACTAGACGCCAGGACAACAGGGAAGTTCTTCCTTCAATACAGATATAAGAGAAAATAACCATTTCTTTCAAGCGTTCATCCCACAGAGGCGCGGCATTCTCTCGAATCTCGTCGTCTCATTCTTAATTTAGCTGGTTGCAGGCTCTGGGGACCGGTACCAAGTACTCCCGTATATGTTCATGTACCCAAGCGCACGGGTCACTTTGAGACCTTTTCAAACATTCATGTTTTCCTGGAATAGATCTAAACGCGCAATCAAACAGGAGAGGTACCTCCCCATGAAACTTGCCATGACATGATGACCCTGAGTTGTCGCGTGGAATTGCGCACAGATGATGTGTTCAGACAGAGCGCACACTTGAGAAGTTGGGATGGACTTCCGATTCCCCTGCTCGCAAATCGTGCTTATTAGAAGCGTGTTCAGCTTCATCTCAAGTGTTAAGCATAGTTTCGGTTTATAGCATGGATAATTGATTGCGCAAATCTCAATTGACGCCGGCACATGCACGCAATTCATTTCTTACTTTGCAAAGGCCCGAGCACTTCAAAACCCTTAAACAATTGCGGATTCAATTGGTAAGGTTTATATATCAACCCAATCCCCAAAGCAAAACAACATGTTCAACGCAAAACCTGAACTTAAATGCTTAGTATTTGATAAATTCAAAGCAGACACAAACAAAACCACTTTCTTCGACTACAAGACTGAAGGATCATAGTTTTACATCTATTTCTCGTTATCTGGCTTACTTCTATGTTTCTAATATACAACCTCAAAACAAAGGTGTAAACCTAGCAATGCTTCCGCTGCCCAAGCCAATTGCCAACTCAGCTCGTATTTTCCGCTATCCTCCATGCTCTCAATGGCAGCGCTTGCAATTTTAGAGCTGCAGGTTTGATGAATCCCCAAAATGTAATTACCCCAACAATTACACATACAATATTCATAACATAGTAACCATCTCTGCTGATGTCGCAGGTGCCACCGCCTTGAAGACAACGGTCCTTCTCTGCTGACATGGAACATGAAAAGGCTTCCGTGATCAGAGGTCCCTTGAGAGTCTGTGGTAAGGTGTACGAGGCTGGAGGTGGAATGCACGTAGCGACAGTGAAAAGATCGACTAGCTTGAGGACAAAGAAGCGGGGAAAGGTTCCTCCAAGATTGGAAACACTGTAAATTTGTTAGATGGGGTAAAAGCTGGGAGGGAAGGTGAACTTACGTTGCGAGTAAAGTCATATAGGTACCGCCAATAACTGGATCCGCGATTCTTGCATGGAAGGCCGAAATAGCAACAAACATAATTGTGTTTGTGAAGGTAGAAAATATGTGCTCAGCGATAACCACCAGCAAATACCAGGTATCAACACCATTAGCTGGGAATATGATCACAGTGATCTGAGCGAGAATTGCAGCGAGGAGACGACCAACGAAGCCCCAGCACCATAGCCGCATAGGTGTGTATGTCGTAGACCATTTCCCAGCATAATATCCCAGCCCTATTTCAAAGGGGAAATCAATCAAAACAGTCAACGCTAAATCTTCCTGGCTGAATCCCTTGTCAATCAGTTTCAAATTTGTAACACCGTCATTCGCCTGAAAGCCAATTTTGGCGATGAGGTGGATGATGATAATGGTCTGGATGTTCTTGAGCTTCAGAACACCCCACATGACCTTGTAAACATCCCAAATACCATCCTCGTTCTTGGTCTTCTCTTCCTTTTTCAAAGCTGCTAGTCCCAAAGTCACAATTATGTAAGCCCATCCCCAGAAAGTCAGGTAACCTCCCAAAGTCATAACTCCTTCATCAAGAGGCGTCTTTCGAAACCATTTGTTGGCGAAATCGGGTGAGTTGAAAGCGAGAAACACGGTGTAGGACATAAATTGGCCGGCAGTCAATCCTACAGTCTGAGCCGTCGAGGCATATGAAATATTCCCGGGGGTTAACAAGGTCAGAGCCCATCCATCAACTGCGATATCTTGCGTGGCGCACATGAAAACCAAGAAAAACCACCATCCCGTAAATCCCCATATTCCTGAGCCGTCTTCCTTCCCTGCCGTAACCATCATTTCCTTGACTTGTGAACCCAACCAAATCATTCCAACCCCAGAGAGCATCTGAATTGGCATAATCCAGCTCTTCCGTCTCCCAAGCTTTGGTGACCAGACCGCGTCCACCACTGGACTCCATAATAATTTCAGCGAGTACGGATATGAGGCCAAACTAAAAACACCCAGCGCGCTGTACGATAAATGCGCCCCTTTCAACAGAAAAGGCACAGAGCCTGCTGCCAAGCCCATCGGCACGCCTTGTAGAAAATATAAAAGGACGAGAAGTCCAAAGTTCCTCTTGTCTTGCCGAGGAAGTTGAAAGAATCCATGGTTATTTATCGTCGGAGTTCGTGGAACGTGTTCGTCTAGTGAGAAGGATTCGCGTGCCATCAGATTGGCGGTAATGGCGGGAGATTCGAGGGAGGCATTCTTGCGTCTGTACTCAACATTGCCGTTCATGTTGCCGTCTAAGTGGCCGTTCTCCCCTCCGGTCGAGGAGTGCCGTTTGGCACCTGGAGTTTCGGCCGCCGGGATCTGGTACTCATAGAGGGGTCGTCTGCTTCCTCCTCTGAATCTTCTTCGTCGCCGAGCAGATGCTTGGAATCTTCCGCAGTTTTCCCTTGTGCTGTCGAAGCAGAGTTATTTCTTTTATGACGTTGTCCACTTGGGGAGAGAAGGTCTAATTCTTGTGCGCGTGGAAATTCAGCGTCGTAATGTAATGGCAGATTCTGGCTATGATGTAGTGATAAAGGAGAGTGCACATTCAATGAAGGAAGGGTGTCATCTAGTGGAGTAGGCATCCATGTGGTGTT